>PVKV010022662.1:0-34889 GCA_004027835.1 Alouatta palliata | reverse complement strand
TCGGGGGGAAAAAGGGGAGGGACAGCAGGGGGTGGGGAGTTGGGGAGGGATAGCATGGGGAGAAATAACAGATACAGGTGATGGGGAGGAAGGCAGCAAATCACACTGCCATGTGTGTACCTATGTAACAATCTTGCATGTTCTTCACATGTACCCCAAACCTAAAATGCAATAAAAAGTATATATATTAAAAAAAAAAGAATATCTAAGAACAATAAACACAAAACGACAGTGGAATAAATAGGAGGTTAATACAGTGTTTCCATGGGTGTTTTTAAAATAATCTTAACTAGAACTTTTATTAGAAATACCCAGCAATAAATTGTTATTACGGACATCTGTTGAGCATTTAGATAGTAACTAGGCACATAAAATTTTAATCGAAAGTTTCTTCAGTATTTAAGACTATATTGCTATCAACATATTCTTCATAAAGGAAATCATGCACTACTGTCAGTTATATTTATTACACGAAGGAATGTTTTAATATAATAATGCAGATGTCTTCATTCTATAAACCTCAATGGTACTTAAAGCTAGGATTTTATTACTTGTGCTGAGGGCCAAACAAAGCTATAAACCTGCTAAATTCTAAGTGAGCTACTGCTGTTGAGTTGTGCACGTTTGAGTTGTAAATTACAATATAAGGTAATCAAATATGTGTAAAAATGGTAGTCATGGAAGCAGCATCCTGGATTCATAAGATTTCATAAGAAATCAAGAAAGGAATTTATAAACATTAACACTCTGCTCTGGGTTTATGAAATTCTCTTTCCAAAATATGATAACAGTCTTATAATAACTTAAGAAATGATCTGTCAATCAGCACTACCTACATCGTTCTCTTCTTTACAATCTCTCCTTTATTCACGACCTATTTCCAAAATAATCCTATTAGCCAGTCTGCTAACACCCAACTTATACTGAGAGTGACCAAATGCTCCATGTAGTATTATTATGAAGATATTAAAACCACTACAAAGGATCTCTCAATGACATTTTGTAATATGCAGAGCATTTAGAAATGCCAGTTGCAAAATAACAGATTTAAAGGATGGGAAATTCTGCTTTCAGCTAGAAAAAAAAAAAAAACAACAACAAAACAACTGAAATAAACCAGACTGACACATGCAATTTTACATATGTGTGTATAAAAAGTCAGTAATAAATATGAAAATAAACAGGTTGCTTATTCCTAATGTACTGCCATGCTAGTCCTTATATAATCATACTGTGCACTCTTCCATAAGAAAAAATAAAATTAAACATTGCATATCTTGTGAGCATTAAAACTGTACCAATGGAACAAAAAACGAACTCATATTTTTTCTCAATATTCCTAGAAACTATGTTATGAAATATATAATTTCTGGAGTGGACTATTTATGAAAACATACGTTATTAAAATGAACAACAGTGAAATAATGTGGCACATATCTTAATGTTGTGAACTGCCCCAAAAATCTTTTACACAGCTTAGATTTGCTATGTCTTATACATTTGGAGAAAATCTGTACGATTACACTTACGTAAAATATGACTCCTAATATATGTGGACCTTTGGAGTAAGTTAGGTCTCAGATGAATTTCAGCTCTGTAACATACTGAATGGGGGACTTTAGGCAAATTAAATTATTTGAGATTCAGTTTATTCATAAAATGAAAATAATGTAACAGATTAATTGAACTGCTAAGAAGAAAATATAAGCTGATAATACATAAGGAGAAAAACATCATGAGTGAAACACAGACCATGAATAATTGGTGATTTAGTGTTACTAATATTTTATTAATATTATTATTATGACTGAATTATTTTTATCGTCATGGAGAAAACCTGAACAAGACACTTACCAAATTTTAATAAAGATGAATAGAGGAATTATAGTTGCCTATATTTCTTTTAAGAGCTTCTCTTGTATTTACAAATTTTCCATAGAAAATGGACAATTTAAAATAAGAAAAAATATTTTTAAAATAGGGGATCAATATGGTGTGCTTTATATTCTCCCTATAAAATACTTACTCATGAATTTTATATTATAAATGGCTTCCAGTAAAAAATAATTTTTCACTTTGGTCTGAGAATATCATTGTCTAAGCATACCTTTACTAATTAGAGCCCTCACCTAGCAAATGAATGCATGACATTGATACTTACTAAATTAAGCAACTTTCTAAATAAAAAGAGCAGACACTCACTTAGTACTCACTGTATGACTGTCATTAAGTGCTTTTCATAGTTTTCCCAACAACCACAGAAAGTAAGTATTATTGTCATCTAGCACACAAAAAGATTGTGAAATATACCTAAAAGCTATGAAGCAGCAAGGGATTGAAACTCAAGAAATGTAACTCCAGAGTCTGTGATTTTAACCCCTCGGGTGCACGGGCTTTTCAAGTAGTGGATGCCATTAATCACTGAAGATTATGACTATGTCAGAACAGTCAGCTTGCTTTATCCTGTCCCTCTGGTCTCAAAAAGACTTTATATACCAGGAAAGTGAAGTATCCTGTAAACATCTTCATAGATAATCTAGTTTATTTCAATTTCTGAAATAACATTACATACCTATTCATTTCAGGAGATGTATCTCAATTAAATGAGTAATACATTTATATGAAGAGCTTTGCCATTCAGTACAGTCAGTACAGTATGTGTGTGTGTGTGTGTGTGTGTGTGTGTGTGTGTGTGTGTTTTAAGCAAAATAATCGTGAGAAGGCAATTATTGATAACATTGAAACAAGGCATTAGGTGACACAAGGATACTCTAACAGTGTATAAAATGTTACTGTAAACTTTGCATACGTTTAGATAGGAAATATGCTAATATTATCACATCTTTAAAATATTTGGTGCATGTATTCCAAAATATGTTTGACACTGTCAAAATAATTAAGTCAACAGTTACTTGAAGATATTTACTTAAAGACAAGAAATTTCATCGTTTACTTTGCTGTTGGCACAGTACTCTATCTTCCAAGCAATACAAAGATAAATAAATATTCTCCCCATATAAAGGAGTTGCATAGAAGGAAAATAGGGCCACATTCTGATACAAATAAATAGAATGGTGTATGTTTTGCAGGGAAGATAATGATTTTTTTTCTATGAGATGTCAGGGTAAGATAAAAGGAGCAGGATATAATGAGAGTAGCTTGAAGAATTATTTTTGAGGATAAGAGACACATTGGTGGCAGAATCTACAAAAGCAAGAGGGTAAATGTGCAACTAAGAACAAGAACAACTAATTGTTAAATTGGGGACTAAATTTCCATCAGAAAAATGGAGAAAAGAACTCAGATTTCTAAACTTATATTAGAAATAGTTGGAGAACAGGGTTATAGACAGCTTGAGACACATACAGGAATAAAAACTCAGAGAGAATAAAGACACAGAGAATTTTTCAATGAAGACATAGGTAATTAATTCACTTGAATACTGTTGATTTAAGAAAAATACATAAATTCAGTAAACTGCAGTATGGGAGCAGAGTGAGACTGCACTTTAAGAGTTTGGAGGTTGAAAACAACACCTTTGAGCAGCTTGGAGTGTTTACATAGATTTTGGACAATAGTCTGGCTGAGGTTCATTCATATGGCCTTCCATGACCCAGCTACGACAGCAGAAAAGGGTCAGGGACACTGGAACTCTAATAGAGGACAGCAGCTTACATGCTGGCTTTATCACTTCTTGACTAAGTGAATTTATTCAAAGTACTTAACATACTAAGAGATTTAGCATTAATTGGGGGAAATAGATGTGTTTTATGATTCTTGTGAGATATTTTGAAGATGAAGTCAGGCCATATATAATCATATCTGCATATATATAAATATAAATATAATATAAATATAAATATATGCAAACTACAATGCTTCCTTCCAATGTTAGCTGTTATATTCAAGAAAGAGTGACACAGAGCAAAAATTGAAAAAAAAAAAAACCCTAAAACATCAGTTACCCAAGGCTGATAATTAGCAAGACAGGAATCAAACCAGGGAAGTGTCAATGAGCCTGTGCACAAAGAAGGACATGATTGTATGGAAAGCAGAAGCAACCCGAAAATGGGGATGAACTCAAAAGATAAATATTGGATGAGAAACTTCACATCATGTGGAGTGGGGGAACAAATTTGGAGATGTAGAGGTGAACTGGAAATTGGTGTTAAAATGGCAAATTCAAAATTTCAAAAATGCTTTCAAGTAGAGCAGTGTTAATTGATGAAGTACATTAATTGAGGTGGAAGTGTTTGGAGATGGAGTCATTGAAAAGGAGAAAGTATATGTCTTTATAATAGAATGATTTATAATCCTTTGGATATATATTCAGTAACGAGATTGCTGGGTCAAATGGAATTTCTATTTCTAGTCCTTGAGGAAGTGCCACACTGTCTTCCACAATGGTTGAACTAGTTTACACTCCCACCAACAATGTAAAAGTGTTCCTGTTTCTCCACATCCTCTCCAGCATCTGTCATCTCCAGATTTTTTAATGATCACCATTCTAACTGGCGTGAGATGGTATCTCAATGTGGATTTCATTTGCATCTCTCTAATAATCAGTGATGATGAGCATTTTTTCATATGTTTGTTGGCCTCATATATGTCTTCTTTTGAAAAGTGTCTGTTCATATCCTTTGCCCACTTTTGGATGAGTTTGTTTATTCATACCACTATGAATAAACAATAGCAAAGACCTGGAACCAACCCAAATGCCCATCAACAATAGACTGGACTAGGAAAATGTGGCACATATACACCATGGAATACTATGCAGCCATAAAAAATAATGAGTTCATCTCCTTTGTAGGGACCTGGATGAATCTAGAAACCATCATTCTCAGCAAACTGACACAAGAACAGAAAATCAAAAGGCATGTTCTCACTCATAGGCGGGTGTTGAACAATGAGAACACATGGACTCAGGGAGGGGTGCATCACACACTGGGGTCTGTTGGGTGGGGCCAAGGGAGGGACAGCAAGGGGATGGGGAGGTTGGGGAGGGATAACATGGAGAGAAATGCCAGATGTAGGTGATGGGGGGATGGAAGCAGCAAACCACATTGCCATGTGTGTACCTATGCAGCAATCCTGCATGATCTGTACATGTAAATCAGAACCTAAAGTACAATAAAAAAAAAGAAAGGGAGAAAGTAATTAATCTGCCAAATGGGCTGGTGGTAATCAACGAAAGATATTTTTTCTTCTTCTGCCCATACAATAACAACTAGTATTTGTATGATGCTTCAGTTTATGAAGCCTTTTTAAAAAATTGTTGATTTTAATATGACTTTATTTGGTCACTACACTTTGCATGGTGGACAGCATTTTAATGTTTCTTTGGAAAAGGAAATGAAGCTTAGAAAAATTAAAATAACTAGCTAAATTCAGAATACCAGCAAATAAAGAGTCAAGTGCTTGGACGTAGAAATTTCTCTTTCAAATGCTATACTACTTGTATGCATTATTTTCCTACATCTTATTTAACATAACATTAAAGTCTACATAAGAACATATTTTCCTTCAAAGCAAAAAAATATATATTAGGGAAAAAGTGTATACTAGGGAAAAGCATGAGGAGATGCATGAAATGAGAAAAATGAGTAAATGCTTACGTATCACCAATAAATTTGCATAGCCTGAGACTAAAGACATAGTTAATATTAGAGTTCATTACCTACAGCTTTCTTCAAGAGGTAAGCAGATCAAAACAATTCCTCAGGAACCCAAGTGTCTACACCAGAGCAGCAATCACTGAGAATGTGATCAATGGACAATTTTCAATACTGAGTAAATGATAGAGTTCTAGGGCCAAATTCTTCTTTGGTTAGCATTTTAATAGTGACCATTGTTAGTTTTAGTTTGGGAATATTTTACAAAATAGATGCAAAATATTTTAACAGTTTTAGGTATACTTAATATACATTTATTATTAGCTGAAAACAAGTTCATTTTCACAAATTTTTATTCAAGACATAATTTCAGGTGAGGAGACCATGAAGGTCCCTGGTTGATCTTTATCAAATCTCTCTCTCTCTCCACTCTCTCAAACGCCCCTTTTTCTCTCGGCTCTTAAAAGAGAACACTACATCTTTAGCATATGATACAATTTTCTTTGTTAAAAAAGCTTACGTCAGGTTTGTTTTTTCTTGTCTATGATATACCATGTCCTAAAGCAGCTCTTAGAAAGGTTTTCAAATCTTTTTTCATATTAAAAGATAAACTTATTAAATGAAAACTATTACAAGTTTTTAATAACTATGGCCATAAAAACTGTTATGAAGCCATATTGAGTTGCTAATTTAATCATTAAAATTAACTCATAAAGTCAAAGCAAAAAAAAAAAAAAAATCCTTAGGAGTAAATTCCTTCCTGAAGTAAAGCCACTGAATAACATTTCTCAAAACTGCAATCACTTGAAGAGAAAATCAGGAAAAGAAAAAAGTTACCTCCCCATACTTGAACATTTTATATATACATATATACATATATATATATATATATATATTTTTTTTTTTTTTTTTTTTTTTTGAGACAGAGTCTTGCTCTGTCGCCAGGCTGTAGTGCAGTGGTGCAATCTCAGCTCACTGCAACCTCCGCCTCCTGGGTTCAAGTGATTCTTCCGCCTCAGCCTCCCAAGTAGCTGGGACCACAGACGCATGCCACGACGCCTAGCTAATTTTTGTATTTTTAGTAGAGACGATGTTTCACCATGTTGGCCAGGATGGTCTCAATCTCTTGACCTTGGGATCCACCCACCTCGGCCTCCCAAAGTGCTGGGATTACAAGCGTGAGCCACTGCGCCTGGTTGAGCATAATATATTTTAAAGCAAAGATGTAATGTTTTTCATTTTGCAATCTTTCTTCATGATCTAAATTAGACCACCTTATCATAACCTACTTTCATTTTCCTGTATAGTATGTCACTGTGACAAAGACATCAAGAATTTCCAGTTCATTTAGAATTATCCAAATTATCTTGCACCTTAACTTTTTTTGATATATGTAATTCCTCTTTTCTAATATCTCTGAAAAGCTAACTGTATGCGCTTTCTCCTATGAGGAAGCCTGTAAATGGAGTTTCTCACTATGTCCTCAGATACTCAGCTCAAGATATTCATAGTTAGTTGCTGGCTAAGACGTAATATTTTGTTTTTGACACATGCACCATTTAAATCATACGTGAATTCACTTACCACCTAATTTCCTAAGTGTATGTGTGTAGGTGTGTGTTTAGAAATGATTGTGGCAGAAAATATGTCTACAATACAAGCAAAAAGAAATCATAGAGAAAAAACCTAATAAGGAAAAGGAGCAGAGTTACTTGTGCTATTTTTTCCCTGTTTTTATTTATTCATTTATGTTTGCAGGGTGGAGTTTTAAGTCTTCTTTTCTTTCTCCTCAAATTTTTAAAATGGCCATAATTAGTTTAAATAATTCCCTTGCTAATAAGTATTAGTGAATTATAAAAATTAAACACACATTAACAGCTAGGAAAGGACTATTCAAGCTCAATTCCCTCCCCACTGCCGCTTCCCACCTCCTCAGGACTTCATGCACTTCCCTACTGGGTCCTCAGCTATAAAAAATTGCTAAAAATATCTCAGGGAAGGGCTGATAATTAGCAAATGAACAGAGATAGTGTTTTTACTCCTGCAGATTCTTCACCCACTTGACGCTGTTTTGATTTGCATTTCCTTGCTTCATTTTACTTTGTTGAGTTTTCCTTCTGTGAAGATGTTCTCAGCATCAAGCTCAGGCTTTGCTGGAAAAACCCATTGACCCTTCCTCAGCAGAAGGAAATCAAATAATGTCCTAAGACCATCATAATATTTTACTGCTATTGTTTCCAGGTTATGTATTGCCTTTTTTCTCCCCTAAAGTTATGATGATGTTACTTGGGTGTGGGGAGGAGGAGGCAGAAGAGCCCTCTTTTAGAAAGTTTCAATAATGAGCTCTATTTAAGTCCCAGTGTTACCGGATCTTTGGGGTGTCGCTTTGCTAACTGAAAACCTCTGTGGCTGGTTGCGCCTTTGCTGGAGTTCTTGTCCTGTGTCCAGGAAGAATGAGGTACACAGACAAGTAGAAGTTGAACAAAACGAAGAGGAGCTTTACTGAATGATACAACAATGCAGAGGAGACTACAGTGGGGGAGCTCGTCTCTGTAAGCATGTGGTCCCGTCGTCTCTGCAGCTCTCAACAGAGAGGGAAGCTCCTTTCTGCAGCTGGTCATCCCATCCTCTTAGGCCTGAGCTTTTATAGACCTCAGAGAGGAGGAATTGTGTGCCCACTGGTCTATGAGTGGCCATGGGCAGGCCCAGGAAAAAGCACCATGAGTTCTCCCTCCAGTGGGCAGGATTGGCAGCCCAGGTGCCAGGCTTCAAGCCTGCCCTGGCCTGAAGGTAGGGCTTCACTGGGGACCACACTACATCATATGCCTACTTCTTGTAGAGTACTACAAATGAGAAATATTCTCCATGTCATTCTCGCTGATCATTCTCTCACCCATAGGATGCAAACTCACAGTGACAGGAAAACCGTGTCTGAAAAAGTATTCTGTTCACTCTTTACCCATCAGAATTCTAGACAAGGTATTAGCCAAAAATAAAAATTTAAAATTAAAAAAAAGTGCATAATCTTTCATGATCCTGCTGTTTAGGATAACTTTGTCATCTCCTTCTGCCCAGGAGCCTGTCTGCCTCATGGGGCCATCCATAGAGGCAGACAGGGACACCTTCAGGAGGCACCAAGAGACACCTTCAGGCCAGTGTTCAGCCAGCTTCAGTTCCCAGTCAGCTTCCCCTCCCAAGCTCCTCAGTTCCCAAAGTCCAGAGGGGCCAAGTCTGCATGGGGCTGGCGCATCAGCACTTCTTCAGGGGTGCGCATACCCGGCCAGGCTGTGACAGTGGTCCGAGCTTGGGCCCAGCCTTACTCCCAGATTGGAGGTGCGCCGGGAAAGGGGAGAGGCCAGGCAGCAGAAGCAGGCACCTCTGAGCCTGCAAGTTCAAGGGTGGCCTTCCCAGGACCCCAAGAGTGCAGGGATGTCTGCGTCTGCAACCCTGGTTTGGGTGTGGTGGGTGGGAGGGCTCCTGCCTACTCCTGACTCCCTAGAGCACAGGGGTGCCTGGGTTGCAGCTGCAGCTTGGGTGGGGTCAGTTGCACCCGGGGAGCTCCTGCCCCACCAACTTGGAAGAGGCAGGGCTCCTGCTTGTCCTCGGCTCTCATCAGCTCCCTGGAGCACTGCACCTGGCCTCACCCCACCGTATACTGGGCAGGGGCTCCAGGTCCTCGCTGGACCTGGGCTGGCATTTGGGGCAGAGGTGACGTTGCCAGGAGCTCCCTCTGTGGCCCCCGGCACTCGAGGGTGTGGGCAGAGCTCCCGCAGGGGGCCCCCCAGGGTGGTGGGCTGGGGTGGGGAGGACTGTCCCCATGCCCCTTCCTGCAGCTGCCAGCAGGATGGCAGCACCACCCCAGATGGCCCTCTGAGGCTATCACCAGTGGCCCTTACTCTTGCTTGCTTAATTACCCACCAGGATGAGTATTAAACCCTCTCCTCTGCATTTGTTTCATCTTAAAATGGTGAAGACTATGTCGTATCCATCCATTCTAGTCCCTTCAGCAACTAGCAGAACTATATATACTTTGATTAAATAAATTCCATTACATCATATGCCTACTTCTTATAGAGCACTACAAATGAGAAATGTTCTCTGTCATTCTTGCTGATCATTCTCTCACCCATAGGACGCAAGCGCACAGTGACAGGAAAACTGTGTCTGAAAAAGTACCGTGTTCACTCATTACCCATGAGAATTCTAGACAAGGTATTAGCAAAAAAAAAAAAAAAAAGAAGGTGCATAATCTTGTTTCGTGATCCTGCTGTTTAGGATAAGTTTGTCATCTATATCTTTCTAGTCCATCCAACTCCTTTTATATATTCACTAAATAAAATACATCCACATTTTTTTTTCTAATCTAAGACGTTAGTAGTCAGCTATCTGCTTTCTGCTCACTTTCCTCATCTAATCTGTCAACTTGCAATGAGATAATCTGTGTAAAACATTATGTATAGTAGTTGGCTAAAATTAAATATGTGTTAGTGTCATTCATTTTATATTATGCTTGATAGCATCTTCTCAAATCCAACTTTACTGAAGCTTTTTAAGTAAAAAAGGGAATTAAATTGCCTATAATCTGATTCTATCTCTTGTGGCAAAAGGAATTTATTAAGCAAATAACAAAGTTACTAGTTTAAAGTGAAAAACACAGTGAATTAGTAGTTTATACTTTAATATCTAAACACAATAAATATTTAAATATAATCAATAAATAAATACAATAGAACAGCATGAGCAAAGTGTCTTTGGGTAAAACACTATTCTAATCAACAAACTTAACATTTATAAAATATGTGGTAGAAAATTCTGTGTACATGCTATAAGAATAAGACCAACACAGATAATATTTTGGCAAAGGCCTTTCACGGTTTTTGCAGAATATTAGGATCTACCTCATGACTCTATTTCCAGTGTATTGTGTTAGGTAAAAAATATCAATGACTTGATTTATAATTGCATTATGTTATTAAAATTGATGATTTGCACATTCAGACATAAAGTAAAATAATTAAAGAAACACAATGAATAAATTAGTTTGTCAGAATGGACTATTTAAAGACATGAACAATATTGTTTTCAAGATAGGCTAATGTCAAAAACTAAGATATTGGAAGATATCAAACATCTGGGGAGAGGACCCCATATTATTTTATCCATGAAAGTTTTTACATTCTGACTGTATTAAATGATATTCAATATATTCATTTATAAAACTGATAAGTGTTAGAATTTTAATATTAATTTTATTAATTTTATCCCGAATTCACGTATCAGGTTTTCTGGGTTACAGACAGATAGTGAATTAATAAATGAAGGCTAGACATGGTGGCTCACACATGTTATCCTAGGACTTTGGGAGGCCAAGGTAGACAGAGTGCTTGAGCCCAGGAGTTCAAGACCAGCCTGGACAACATGGCAAAACTATGTCTCTACATAAAATACAAAAATTAGCCAGGCATGCTGGCACGCATCTGTAGTCCCAGCTACTTGGGAGGCTGAGGTATGAGGATCACCTGAGGCTGGGAGGTGAAAGCTGCAGTGAGTCACAACGGCCCCACTGCATTCCAGCCTGGATGACAGAGTATACACTCTCCCCCTGTGCCATCAGAGCCAGGTCAACTATCCTGTGTGAGTAGCCAGGCACTGCATAGGTGAAAGAACGAAAAATGATTTTGCCTGCTGATGAATGGTGTGAAAGCAGCAGTACCCCCTCTCTTCTGAAAGGATATCCTACGAAATGTAATGGGTCTGAGTTCCAACTCCAGACCTTTGGTAAGTAATTAAAATCTCTCCAGGATCCAGATGGTGTCAAGTGTCTCCAAGTTCTACGGTATCATCTCTGGAAACCTTTAAATGTCTGGGAAGGAAATGCTCTGGTCTCTGGCCTCTGGCCTCCTGGGATCTAGTTCAGGTGGTAAACATTAAGCCCCATCCAGGAAAAAAAGAGTTTTATTATCTTTTCCTCTTAAGGTCAGAGATATTAACTACATAAATGACTACTGATGCAGATCTTTTAGACTCTGAGGAGCCCCGGCAGGCTAAAGACTGTACAGGAACACTGGAAAACACAAGGAAGTGTTACTTCCCCACAATATTTCCCAATATTCATTACGTCTATTTAGTGGATCTAATTATATTATTAAAAAACAAGAGTAATAGCTCTTTGTTTAGATATTTCATATACAAACAACAAAGTCAAACAGTTAAATATGAGAAACATTCAACCTTTATCAGAAAACCATGATCAGTTCACACCTTTTTAACACTTAGCAAACATATTTTTAAAATCATATTAATATCAAATCAAGAACTAGATTTTAAATCTTGCTCTAACATTTCCCGAGTGAAATAGCTGTTCTCTTTTTCCTTATTTGTTCATTCATTAAATATCTGTAATTTTTAAAGAAAGAACAAACAATTATATAGGCAGTACGAATTAAGTAGAGTGTGTTTGCTTGGCTTTCTATATTAATGAGAAAAATTGGGGGTCATGCAGTGACAATTTGCTATTTTACTAATTTGCAAATACACTGATGATGTGTCTCTGTTCAGGGTTCCCATACTTTTAAACATTTACCCCATAACTATGTAAGTTGCCAATGATAGGTCACAGAGATCAATATTGGAGCATTCATACTTAAACATTATGTTTCTTTTTTTCTTTTTTTTTTCTTTTAATTTAGGTTCTGGGGTACATGTGCAGATCATGCAGGATTGTTGCGTAGGTGCACACATGGCAATGTGGTTTGCTGCCTCCATCCCCCCCATCACCTCCATCTGGCATTTCTCCCCATGTTTTCCCTCCCCGACCTCCCCACCCCCTGCTGTCCCTCCCTTGGCCCCACCCAACAGACCCCAGTGTGTGATGCTCCCCTCCCTGTGTCCATGTGTTCTCATTGTTCAACACCCGCCTATGAGTGAGAACATGTGGTGTTTGATTTTCTGTTCTTATGTCAGTTTGCTGAGAATAATGGTTTCCAGATTCATCCATGTCCCTACAAAAGACATGAACTCATCGTTTTTTATGGCTACATAGTATTCCATGGTGTATATGTGCCACATTTCCCCTGTCCAGTATCATCCAATATGTCTCTCATTATTTTCGAATCTTATTACCTGAAAGTATACTTCAGTCTATTTCATAATATCCTGTCATTAGAGGTAATATCTGTGGAGCAACTGTACCATGTACGGTATATCATTAACACGTAATAAAGTGCAGCATTTGTTGTTAGGGTATTGTTTACTCATGGCCTTTGAAAATCAGGAAAAGAAAGTACAGCCATGTGTAGAAAAAGGTAGGATTCTTTGTGAATAAACATAGCTCAAGGCGCTAATGATATATTATCTAATTAGGTGAGTCATTAAACCCCATGATACTGTGGCTTACTTACCTAAGTGTTAAATGCATTTGAAAAATCAGGGTAGTTTTCTTATATAGGTAAGTAAAATGAGGGAAAATATTTTAGAATCCTCACATACTAAAATTACTCTTAGTTGCTGAGTAGGATGTAGAAAATTACCCGGGCATTCAAGTACTATAAACACAAGCTTAATGAAAAGTAATCTAATGAATACAGACGCCATAAGTCTATTCTCATAACCTCATAATTGCCTCCAAAACTGCACCTTTGCAATTGAACATGAATATTTGTCTTCATTATGCTGTAGACTGTCCTCCTGACTCCTAATATTATTTAACTAACCTATAAATTTATGTTTAAAATCCAAGGGATTGGAGAGTTTCCTAATAATTGACATTGTCAGCAGGGTAAATATTTGCAATATTTTTTAAAGTCTAACCATAAACCCCAAAACATAGATTATAACTCTCAAACACGGAATTAGATATGGAAATATTTTAAATATATTTGGATTTCATTGAAATACTCAGTACACTCTCTTTTTATCCAGCAGACAATTTGCTTAAATGCTTCAGGAAGAGATTATGAATTGTGACACAGAACATGATAAGGCAAGATCCATTGCAGACCCAGGCATGTTACCAGTACATCTGTCATGAGATTCTGAGGTTTTCTACAGAATATCTCATATGTTAACAGTGACAGCTTTTATTTTACCCACATCAATTTTTTAAAGGGTGTGTGGGGGGGATTATTTTAACCAAATGTACTTGTAGAGGTCTGGAGATGCAACATTTTTTGTTCCTAATTCACAAATTACTTCATGAGGGTTTTCTCACTAATTTTAAGAAAAGGAAAATCCTGACCATTGGTCCTCACTGAGATTCTTTTTTAGCAGCTCAGCAAAACCCAAGAAGTAAGGAAAGCTACTCCTGCCCAAGTTAATCCCTTCAACATGGCATTGAGACACTGTAGAAGATTTGGGGGCTTTGGGAGCGGATCAAGGAAAAAACACAACTCAGTAACACACAAGCTTTATCAGTTGGGGCTTGAACAAGGAGAGTTGCATGAAAGGGGAGCTCCCGCAGCATGAGACCATGAAGGACCACACAGCATGGGGGCTGCCCCTGAGCAGGAATCGAGGGAACTTCTAAACACTGGACGGGCTTCTGCATCAGGTGATGTTTCTCAGCAGCATAGTGGGGAGTGTCTGGGTCCGGGAGCTTTGAAGGACAGAAGCCTCTTGGATCTTCTGACTACAACACCATCTTCCAGTGTCCAGCAGATGCTGAGAACAGTTTTACAATGTGGGCAGAGCTGGCAGCCACCAACTAGCAAAAAATCATTTGTACTAGTTTTAACCATCGGCTATTCACAATTTTGAGTTTGGTGCTGCAAGCTTCTGAGCTTTGGAGCATGCTGTGAAGATATAAAAAAACCTCAGGGCCAATACTAGGATCTCTCTGGCTCATTTGTATAAGAAGCCAATTACTTAAAACCATGAGAAGAACAGTATGACATCTTGAATTTGAGGACATTTCCAGAAAAATAAAATACTGATAAAAATGAAGGTCCAAAAGTCATAATATTAATGCAAGTCCAGGTTAGACAACTAGCGACATTCATTATTTCAGAAACTAATGACCTTGTCTTTAACTAAGGATGTAAAACTTACGACTCTCAGGTATGGTTATTCTTATTTGGTTGCTGGTGTGTGCAGATGCCCAGCTGCTGCCTCATCCTTACTAGTTTATTTGCTTTCAAATGTATTTTACCTTTCTCCTTTCTGCTCTGGTCTCTACAGAACAATTTCACTTTTTGTTTCCTCCGAAGCTGCTTAGTGTGTCTTCTCTTACATTATCCTTTGTGTGGAATCTCCAGAACAGTCTGGCTTTCTCTACTCATAATCACTGAAAAGTGATTATGGAAGATATTAGGATCTCCTTCCTGCCCCCAAAAAGACACAGTGTGTTAGTTCCTTCTCATGCTGCTATGAAGAAATACCTGGACTGAGTAATTTAAAAGGAGGAGGTTTCATTGATTTACAGTCCTGTAGGGCTTGGGAGGCCTCAAGAAATGTACAATTATGGCAGAAGAGAAAGCAAACACATCCTTCTTCACATGACAGCTGGAAGGAGAAGAATGAGAGCCAAGAACAGGGGGAAGCCCTTTATAAAACTATCAGATCTCATGAGAATTTGATCTGGGTGCTTCCTACCATATGGGATTACGGGAGCTACAGTTCAAGATGAAATTTGGGTAGGGACACATCCAAACCATATCATTCTGCCCCTGGCAACTCCCAGATCTTCGGTCCTCACATGTCTAATCACAATCATGCCTTCCAATAGTCTATCAAAGTCTTTGCTCATTCCAGTATCAACCCAATTCCAAAGTCTCATTTGAGACAAGGCAAGTCCCTTCTGTCTATGACATTGTAAAATCAAAAGCAAGCTAGTTACTTCCTATACAAAATGGCCATACATGATTTGGGTAAATATACCCATTCCAAATGGGAAAAATTATCCAAAACAAAGGAGTTACAGGACCCATGCAAGTCCAAAATCCAGCAGGGCAGTAATTAAGCTCTGAAATAATCTATTTTGATTCCATGTCTGACATCCAGGTCATGCTGAGGCAAGAGGTAGGCTCCCATTGTCTTGGGCAACTCTGCCCCTGGGGCTTTGCTGGGTACAGATCCAATTCAAGCTGCTTTCACAGGCTGGTGTTGTGTCTGCAGCTTATCCAGGTGCATAATGCAAGCTGTCAGTGGATCTATCATTCTGGGGTCTGGAGGAAAGTGGCCCTCTTCTCACACTAGGCAGTGCCCCAGTAGGGATTCTGTGTGGGGGCTCCAACCCACACTTCCCTGTTGCACTGCCCTAGCAGAGGTTCTCCATGAGGGTTCTACCCATGCAGCAAGTTTCTGCCTGGATATCCAGGAATTTTCATACATCCTCTGAAATCTAGTCAGAGATTCCCAAACCTCAGTTCTTGACTTCTGTTCACCTGCAGGCCCAGCATCACATGTAAGGCACCAAGCCTTATGGCTTGCACACTCTGAAACCACAGCCTGAGATATATATTGGCCCCTTTTAGCAACAGCTGGAGCTGAGATAGCTGGGAGACAGGGCACCGTGTCCCAGAGCAGGGAGACCGTGGCCTGGTCCAGAAAACCATTCTTCCCTCCTAGGCCTCCATGCCTGTGATAAGACGGGTGGCTGTGAAGGTCTCAGATCTCCTGGCAATATTTTTCTCATTGTCTTGGTGATTTGCTCCTCTTTGCAAATTGGTGATTTTCTCCCCAGAAAATGGATTTTTCTTTTTTATTGCATTTTCAGGCTGCAGATTTTCCAAACTTTTGTGCTATGATTCCCTTACAAAACTGAATGCCTTTAACAGCACCCGAATTACATGTTGAATGCTCTGCTGTCTAGACGTTTCTTCCACAAGATACCCTAAATCATCTCTCTCAATTTCAATTTTCACAGATCTGTAGGCCAGGGGCAAAATGCCACCAGTCTCTTTGCTAACGCATAGCAAGAGTCACCTTTTCTCCAGTTCCCAACAAGTTCCTCATCTCCATCTGAGACCACTTTAGCCTGGACTTCATTGTCCATATCACTATCAGCATTTTGGTCAAAGTCATTCAACGAGTCTCTAGGAAGTTCCAAACTTCCTGAATCTTCCTGTCTTTTGAAACCTCCAAGTCTCTAGGAAGTTCCAAACTTTCCCACACTTTCCCACTGTCCTCTGAGACCTCCAAACTGTTTCAACTTCTGCCTGTTACCGAGCTCCAAATTTTTTTCCACATTTTCAGGTGTCTTTTCAGCAGCTCCCCACTCTCTGAGGTACCAATTTACTGTATTAGTCCAGGAATCAACTCACCATCAACCCTAGTGACCCACTAGAAAAATTCTTGCTTCCTGTTCCCATGACACTATGCTGGCCTAGAGGTCTTAATTCCAGAGGGAGGAATGCTGCCACCAGGAGACACAGCAATGATTCCATTAAAATGGAAGCTAATATTGCCAGTTGACCAATTTGGGATCCTCCTACATCTAAGTCAACTGACTAAGAAAGAAGCTACAGTGTTGGCTGAGATGACTGATCTGAAGATGAAATCAGTCTACTATCCCACAGTGGAAGTAAGAAAGAGTGTGCGTGGAATAGAGGACATCCCTTAGGGCATCTCCTGGTATTACCGTGCCCTGTGCTTACAGTTAATGGGAAACTACAACAACTCAATTCAGGCAGGACTATAAATGGTCCAGACCCTTCAGGAATGAAGGTGTCAGTCACTTCACCAGGTAAAATCTCTGACCTGCTGAGGTGTTTTCTGAAGGCAAAGGGAATACAAAATGGATAGTAGAAGAAGGTAGTTATTAATACCAGGTACCACCACATGACCTTTGCAGAAAAGAGGACTGTGATTGTCATGAGTATTTCAATTTTATTAAGAACATGTGTGAGTGCATGTATATACTTGTACTAAGAAAACATCTTCATTTTATTTCCTTTCTTTTTTATCAGATTTTTGGAAATTTCCATTTTTGTCCAGATGTTTATGACATTCTCTCCACATTCATCTTAAAACAGTTATTTTCTATCAGTCAAGATGTATGCTGGGATGGTTAACATTGAGTGTAAATTGATTGGATTAAAGGATGCAAAGTATTGTTCCTGGGTGTATGTGTGCAGGTGTTGCCAAAGGAGATTAACATTTGAATCAGTGGACTGAGAGAGACAGACCCACCCTCAGTCTGGCTGGGCACCATCTAATCAGCTGCCAGCAAAGCCAGAATAAACTAGGCAGGAGAAGATGGAAGAGCAGATTAGCTGAGTCTTCCAGCTGTCAACTCTCTCCCATGCTGAATGCATCCTGCCCTTGAACATCAGACTACAACTTTTTCAGCTTTTGGACTCTTGGATTTACACCAGTGGTTTGCCAGGCACAGACGGAAGGCTGCACTGTCAGCTTTCCTACTTTTGAGATTTTTGGACTCAAGCTGATCCACCGTTGGCTTCATTGCTCCTCAACATGCAGACAGCTTATTGTGGGACTTTACCTTGTGATAATATGAGTCAATTCTCCTTAATAAACTCCCTTACATATATACATATATCCCATTATTTCTGTCCCTCTAGACAACCCTGACTAATACTGCATGCTGATTCTCTTTAATGGCAGACAACCTGCTGCTCCATTGTGCAGCCTTGCTTTCTCCCCTTCTCTATCAATTTCCTATTACCTAAGACACTTTGCCTCTTCCTAAAACCCATTATTGCCCTTTCTGCAATTGAAGAGACCTTGTTCACATTTTGGCACTTAGTCAAATAGTATGATATTATCTAATTTTTCCACTGTGTATTTTATACCAGTAGTGAAATATATCATAACTCGATAAAATATATTTCTGTCTGGCCTCTTTGGACCCTATCTGGTACTATATGCATAGTAGGCCTTTCCTGTTGAGTCACTTCATAGGAGTATTTAGTCACATGGAGGCACTAGCTGAAGGCCATTTAGCTTGGCAACTAGGTTTCTAGTAACATCTGCAGGAACTGTGCCCTAGTAAACAAAAAATGATTTATTCCCCCTCCACTAAACCCAGGCTGCCTTCACCAACTACTTGAAACAGAAACAGAAGCAAAGTGAATGTTGATCTTTAGTAATCAGAAATCTCCTGAGTAGAAACAGTAATTCACCTCCCCTCAGCCAAACTCAGTTACTAAACCCAAAACTCCATCATTAAACAGGGAGGCAAAATAATGGCCAACAACTTTGCCTTTTCCAAGTCTAGTTCAGAGTAGACTATGCCTTTTTTAATAAGTTTAAGATGAAGATTTTAGTGAACTTTGATTTACTTTTTTTTTTTACCTCAAATCAATTTCTTATTACAAATAAAGTTCCAGGAATGCAGTTTCTATGGACTTTACTAAGACCAGGAAAATAAGTATAGAAGGAGAGGGAGAGTTTGTATTCATATGTTAGCAAAGGTTTTGGATTTTCACAATAATCTTGCTGAGAGATTAATAGTAAAGTAATGCCTTCTAAATATGAAAGATAAACTCCATTCAAATTGATCTCCTAATTTTTGTTACCTTCTTCTGGTATTTTATTTTACACGTAACTATAATAATGTTACAATAACATATTTGTTCCAGCTGCAATAACAAGAAAAAAATACCTTACACTGAATAATTTATAAGAAAACAGAAATGTATTGCTCAAAGTGTTAGAAACTCCAAGATCCAGTTGCTAGCAGATTCAGTGTCAAGTTAGAGTCTATGGATATATCTGTAATAGATCATAGGGGTAATTTCATCAGAGAAAACTTATAATAAACCCTCAAATAGAAATATTACAAAAAAAATAGAAACAGAGGTGAAAAATGCCTTTTATGGACTCATCAGTTGATTCAACATAGTCAAAATAAGAATCAGGGATTTCAAGATATTTTAATTAATATTGTCCAGAAGTAAAACACAAGGAGAAAACAAAGTAGTAATAAACACATAAACTCACACATGCACACATGGAAAAACACCACATATGACTGAGATACATGAAATAAGAATTTCAAAAGAATGAGAAAAAAAGCATGCAAATGATGGGAAATATCTGAGGAAATGATAGTTAAGAATTTTCCAAAATTAATGACAGATACAAACCACAGATCCAATTGTCTCAGAGAATACCAGGTAAAGAAAACAAAACACACACCTAAGCATGTCAAATGTAAACTTCTGAGAAGCAAGGACAAAAAGAAAATCTTGAAGTTAAATTTAAAAATAAGATTGTAAAAACAAGAACAAACAGAACTCTTTACATAATAACACATACAAGCCAGGAGATAACAAAGTGGTGTCTGTAAAATGCTAGAAAGCCAAAAAATAAAAGCCACCAACCTAAATTCTATTCCCAGTGAAAGAATCTTTCATAATAAAGAGGAGAAAAGATCTCCACAACAAAGATATATTTTGTCAAGAGAATTCATTGCCAGAGGCCCTCACTACATAAAATGTTAAAAGATCACTGCAGAAGAAATACAAAACCAGATGGAAACTTGGATCGACACAAGCAAATGAAGTCTACAGGAAATATGATAATTGAAGCCAATTTTAACATTTTTATAGTACTCTAGAAGATAATATCCAAAGCAAATATAGTTGCAACATATTTTATGTTAATATTATATGTAAAAGAAAAATATAAGACACAGTGGCAAAAAAATGGCAGAGAGAAATTGAAACTAATTGTAACAACATTGTTAAACTACATGGAAAATAGCACAGAGGTATCTGAAGGTAGTATTTGATTAATTAAAAGGGCACATTTTGCTGAGGGTGATGGCTTCCAGCTTAACAGTGAGAACACATGGACACTGGAAAGGGAGAAACACACACTGGGACCTGTCAGGGTGTTGGTGGAGGGACAGCATTAGCACAATAGCTAATGCCTGCAGAACTTACTGTCTAGGTGACAGGTGGATAGGTGCAGCAAATCACCATGTCACATGTTTACCTATGCAACAAACCTGTACCTACTGCACATGTATCCTGGAACTTAAAATGATATTTAAGTGCATATTTTATTGCTAAGGAGTAGATTTTCAATGTTCTCACAACAAAAAATATATATGTGAAGTGACGGATAAGTTAAGTAGCTTGATTTGAGCAGTTTACTATGTATACATATATCAAAACATTACTTTGTACATCATACATATGTATAACTTTTGTCAAGTATACCTTAATAAAAAGGCACATATTTTAAACCATAGAGAAATCACTAAGAATTTTTTATGATAAATAATAATCCCAAAGTAGAAATAAAATGAAATCATAAAAGTTATTCAATTTAAAAAAGTAGAAATAAATGAGAAAGGGAGACAGAATAAATGTAAAACTCTTAGAAAGCTGGTATATTTTAATCCCATTGTACCAATTATACAATTAATGTAAATCTTCTAGAATGACTGATTAAAAGACAAAGTCTGTAAGATTTGTTTGTTCGTTTGTGTGAGAATACCCAATCCCAACTATACCCTCTCTACAAAAAAGTAAACTTTAAATATAAAGGCATGAATGGCTTAGAATAAAAAGATTTTTTAAAATGTACTATTCTAACACAAATTAAAATAAAGCTAAATTAGCTACATTAATATCAAAATCATCTTTGGAGCAAACACCATGGGGATCACGAGAGACATTACATTACGATAAAAGGCCCAATTATCTAAGAAGACATATCATTCTTAAGTATGTATGCACAGAGCTGCAAAATACATAAAAATAGACAGAAAGAAAAAATAAGAACTGTAATAGCCAAAAAAATTTTGAAAAAGAAGAAAGAAAAAATTATAACGATTCACATTTCTTGATCTTTACCTAATATAAAGCCATACTAGACCAAACAGTGTGGTATTAGATACATTTTGACATATAAATAAATGAAATAAAATAGAGTCCAGAAATAGATTCACAGATATACAATGAATTTATTTTCAAAAAAGACATCAAGGATATTCAGTGGAGAATGCATAGTCATTTTAAGAAATGTTGCAAGAACTAATGGATATTGATATTCGACAAAATAAATATCTATCTATCTCCATACCAGGTACAAAACTAACAATGTCGAACATAGAAAGTGCTATGTATGAAAATGCATATCAACCAGCTTTGCGGGGGAAAAAAAGAGAGACTTGAAGTTTTGCATATGCTGATTTTTACTGTGTAAATAACATAGACATGACTAATCTTTACTTAATACTGTGACATCAGCAATTACACAAAAATTTTAGGTGTTTACGATTGACTCTTAAGAGCCAATAGCCAATTAGCTGGCTAGAGAACAGCGCTGATTTGAAATTGCAAAATCTAAATTATAAGCAATCCAGAGAATCCAAAGGAGGAAATCTTTATTACCTTAGATAAATCAAAAAAGTAAATAAAATTCTACAATCAAGTGTGATCCATATAAGAAATAATGTTATAGTGGACTGCATCAAAATTTAAGATGTCTGCTTCCCGTGAAACAAGAAGACAATGCAAAAAGAAAATACTGACTGGAACAAAAGTATTTCTAAGTCACATATCTTATTAAAAATCTATATCCAGCACTCATAAAAGACTTTCAGAACTCAACAATAATCACTGTATTAGTCCATTTTCATGCTGCTAATAAAGACATAACTGAGGCTGGGTAATTTATAAGGAAAAACAGGTTTAATGGACTCAAGTTCCACATGGCAGGGAGGTCTCACAATCATGGCAGAAGGTGAAGGAGGACCAAAGGTGTGTCTTACATGGTGACAGGCAAGAGAGCGTGTGCAGCAGAATACCCCTTTATAAAACCATCAGATCTTGTGAGACTTATACACTATAAGGAGAACAAGACAGGAAAGAACTGCTTTCCTGATTCAATTACCCCACCACCAGGTTCCTCCCGACACATGGGAATTAAAGGAGCTACAACTCAAGACAAGATCTGGGTGGGGACACAGCCAGGCCATATCAATCATTTTGGTCAACATAGCAAGATATAATGTCTCTACAAAAAAATTTTTAAACATTAACTGGTCATAGTTATTTGTACCTGTAGCCTTCAGTAGTTGGGAGCATGAGGCAAAAGGATCGCTTGAGCCCAGGAGCTGGAGGCTACAGTGAGCTAGGAAGGTAGCACTGCACTCCAGCCTGGATGACAAGGAGAGACTGTCTCAAAAAATTAAAGTTCAATAATAAGAACACAGTTTAATAAATAACGCTGGATAAAGAAACATTCTAACAGGTATTTTCTAAGAAGACATATAGATGGCAAATAAACACATGAAAAGATGTCTAGCATCATTAATCATTAGGAAAATGAAAATTAAAACCATAACAAATGAAATTCCACTACTCACTCAACAGAAAGTCTATTTATGGATGATTCTATTTCATCTGTCTTTAGGTAAAAAGTCTCATTGTCTTGACTACTATAGCTTTATATTAGGTACAGATACAGTGTGAATCGTAAAAGTTATTTGTTTCTTCCTTTCAAAATTCATTGGATATTTACATATCCTATTTTTGGGGACAATTTTTGATGCATTTTGAGTAGAAGTTCCCTATGGAGTAGTATTTCTACTATTCACTTATGATGTCTTAAAAGCAATTAGATATTAATTGCTTCACTCCGTTAGAATGGGGGCAAAACAGTTACTGCAAAGCGCTGATGAATATCTACAGCAACCAGAACTCTTAATCGTTACTGGCATGAATGCCAAGTTGTGCAGCTACTTGGGAGGCTGGTTTGACAATTTCCTATAATGTTAACCAAACCCTTAAGAAAACAGTCAGCAATCTTACTCCTAGGTACTTACTCAAATGTGATGATGACTTATGTACAAACAAAACCTGTATATAACATTTATAGTGGCTATATTTGTAATTGTCAAGAAATAGAATAAAATATACTATTAATACTCAGCAATTGAAAGTAATGAACAGTGATACACACAATAAAACAGATAAATATTAAAATGCGTTATGAAAAGTGAAAGAAGCTGTACAAGACTGCCTTCTATAAGAGTATGATATTCTAGAAAAGACAAAACTATGAGACTGTAAAGAAATTCTTGGTTTCCAAAAGCTGAATACAGAGGAAAAGGTTGGCTACACAGAGAAGGAATTTAGGGGGAGGGATAGAACTATTCCTTATCTTGACAATGGTTACTTGACTCTATAACACTTTCAAAAGTTGTGGAACTAGCCTAAAAGAGTGGGTTTTACTGTATATAAATTATTTCAGAAAAATGAGAGATACGTAAATGTTCTACAAACTTTTTAAAAAGTCAATAAATCAACGATATAAGTGAAAATTAACCACTATAAATATAACATACACATTTGTTCAGGAAAATTATTATAGCATATATATTGCCCTGCAAATTGTTTTAGAAATCAGAATAAACATACGTTTTTAATATAGCTATTTTTTCCTTAAAAACTATACACAGTGCAGGTGGGTCATAATGATAAGCTAGAAACAAATGAGCGATCCTTGAGCATTTCTTTTACACCTCCATAACAAATCAATGTTCAATTATATCACCAATTAATGCAATTTTTTTAAATTATCGCATGTAATCTTTACATAAAACAAAAAATGTTTGTTACTCTCAAAATGCAATTTTTATAAGGAACTGTGGAAAGATGTGCAAAGGCAGAAAATGTTAAATATCAACATTACATAACACAGTTTCTCTATAAGTTTTTCTATTCACATAATAAGAGCCTCATCAGAGTGATTTAAACTGGGTCTAACATTTGTTAAAACCGTAAAGAATTTACCTTTGAGCTAAATTCCAAGTTCTTCTTTATGTCCTGAGAGCTTTATCTATGACTTCCTCTTTTCCAGCACTCACATCTCCTCTTTGTCCTCCCTGCTTTTTTCCTCACTTAGACCCATCTCTCTGAACCTTCAGAGGAGCTTGAACATCACCTCCCTATGATGGCTTCCTGAGAGATGAGATCAGATGCACTCAGTTTGTTTCTGCTCTGGGAGTTCTAAGCTTGCCAAATTCCTAACACTTCCTGTAGGGTGTGTTACATTCACGTATGCTTATTAAAATTCCCCCAAACCTCATGCTTCATGAACTGTGACTATTCCTGTCATCCTATCTCCAGCACCTAACCCTAATAAATAAATGAATAAATTGAATCTGGTTGCAAATGCATTAAGTCATCAAGATAAATATTTCAGTATTTGTATTTAAATTGGCATTGTATACTTGGCCAAAAAATATTATTAAATACATAAATTAAATTTAACTTCAGAGATACTTGAACTCACAAATGTAATGAATAATTGATGGAATGAAAAGGAAAACTTCTGTACGATAGGCATCTGACCACAATAATCAATTAAAGACAGAAGGTTTCAGCCTTTATCGAAATTTTCAGATGCTTCCAACACTGTATGATGCCATAATCTATAACTGTACAGATTTTGAGCCAGTTCAGCTGGGCTCAAACTTTGGCTAGAACAGCCTTCAGTGAGGCCCTGAACAATCTCACTAACTTCTGTTCTTCAGTTTCCTCGGCTGTAGACTAGAGAAAATGATAGCACATCGCGATATAATAAAATGTAACAGGAGTCAAACACAAAATGACAGCTGGCACCAGGTAAGCTTTCAGTAAATGTTAGTCATTTTCATTAGTGATATTATGTAGCCTCTAGATAACAGAATTCTCATATAGAGGTCAAAAAAAAAAGCAACCCAAATCTTCTAGCTAATATTTGCTTTTCTTTAAACATCTTTTAGTTACAGTCTAAAGCCATTTTAGAATCCTAAAAATGAAGGAAAATGACAGATATAACCATAATAATTAAAATTTTAAAAGCACAATAATGCTGTAAATAACCTTTATTCTCCATGTGTCTTCTACATAAGACATTAGAGGTTTTCTGGATATATTTTAAGGTATTTTCTCATTTGCAAAGTTTCAAGATTGGGGCTCAGTCAGCCCCAGGAACTACTGAATTAACCATCAAATTAGATTTGATAAAGAATATTAAAACATCATAACAGCAAATTTGGTTTTATGTTTCGAATCCAAAATAATGTTTATTTATATGTGAAATAACAAAACCCACTAATCATACGTATTAACTTAAAATAAACCAGTCTTGACAGATAAAATTTGTTAATTTGGAATGCTTCATGGAGGAAAACAGAGATAAAGCATCCCATCCCTGACTACCCCTGAGTTAGACCATAAATAATTTTCCCATATGTTAGAAGTCCCTCTTTTACAAGTCACAGTTTACATATTTCTGAGGTTCAGAAGATTTCATTAAAAGTAATAAATTTCACTCCTTTGTAAATCACATCACATTTCTGATTTCCCTAATTTGTCATAGATATCATTATTTTACTATTCATCTAGATCCAAAAACTGTGACAGTCAGTAACCAAGTGTTTCTATCACCACCAGGTTTCTTGTTTTGATCATTTTCTTCCTATTCCTAGATTTTTGCACTATTTTCAAGTTCTTCGGCCACCTGGACACTAGCAACTATCTGCCAATCAACCTCTGTTCCTTCACGTTTTGCCGTTTCACATTGGCTTCACGCCATTGATGAAATGACCAGTCTAAAACTCCATCTTTACTGTTGTGTTTTTCATAGAAAATTTATCATCATTTATATTGCTTGCCTTTTATTAAGACTGGCCAAAAATAAAAAGAAAAAAAAATAGAAAGCTGAAAAGTGACAAGTGTCTGCAGGGGCATGGGGCTGTAAAACGTTTGAACACTGCTGGAGGGAGCCACCTGCAGCTGCCATTCTGGAGAGAAGTCTGGTGGCACTCAGTCAAATTTAGGGTATCCATTGTGCATGTGCGTGCCTGTGGCAGTGTGAGCATGTAAACACATGCATTTTCTTGACATAATTTTATTCGTCTTTTCACCTAACCAAATTCTAATCCTCCTGTGATTCTTAGCATTTACTGGCTACTTAATTGGAGAAAGTCATTTAATCTCTACTGAAAAATGGGGAAAACAATTCTCAGCTTACAAATTTATTGAATATTATTTTTAGTAATATGGGTCAAAATAGATAAACATGCTTAGAGGGGCTTACTTAATAATCACTGAAAACCAGAAGAAATCTGAAGATACTTAAGCCAGTGAATTAATAGTAAACTTAGGCTTATAACAAAATACTAATCAGAACTAAAAATGAAAAAATAATCAATATGAGCAGTAGCATGAATGAATCTCAAGTACATTAGGCTAAGGGGAAGAGCCAGCCTCAAGAGGTCATGTTTTGTTTTGCTGTCTGTGTATGATGTTCTGGAAAAACAAAGCAGATCAGGAATGGCCTGGACTTGGGAACAGCTGACCACAAAGGGTCTTGTGCTGATGGGATGGTGGGAATGTATTATATCTTGACCATGGTGGGCTGCAAGCCTATTTGAGCTTGTCAAAACTAAGAGCACTGTACCCTAAAAGGGATAAAATTTACTGTAATCTATTTCTTACAGAAAGTTGATTGTGCTGACTGTATAAAATACCAATTAAATTTAAAAAGTAAACAGCACTTTGCAAGCTGTAAGGTGATATTTGAATTCAATAGATTATTAAAAGAATCATTCATTACACATTAATAATTGATTAACTGAGTGGTTTTACATACATATACAGATAAATTGCTATTTCTTAATGAAATAAGAAACATAAAATATCAAAGTAACATAACCATTACATTTTATTTATTCTTGGGCTATGAAACGTTACAGAGACAAGGTTGTAAGACTGTACACAATTTCAGTAAAATTTGGCACTCATATATATGACTGTACTAGATTAAATTGGTTTTCTTATCCTGTCTCCGTGAATGTGACTACCGTCTCTCTGTGACTGGAATAGCCAGTTAGGTGAGCCTTCAATAACATTAGCTCCTCTCTCCTCCTTTCCCATCTACAAGCAGTGAACACATAATGTCAACACTGCCCCCTTTGTGTCTTCCTAACCCATTTATCCACATCGTTAAACTAATACTATCTGAGCTTGAGTTCTCATTGTTTCTTATTGGACTATTGAAATACGCTCTCAATGGTTTTCTGTGACAGTTGATAGTTTTCCCTTCTAAGAAAGATTGTTTCACTCTTTCTTAAAGAGCTTCCAAAAGAAGGCTTAGTAAAACGGTAGCAATTATGAAGATTTAAGAACAAAGGTATTGAGGGATAAGATGTCCAGGAACAAGAGATATTTGGAACTCTGAGGAGCGCACGCAGATAAACTGGGTGACCAGCATGCCTTCACGATTGGAGAAGTCTGTAAATACACAGCAGGAACCCAGGACCTCAGGAGAATGATATTTGTCTCAGGAAAAGCAACTGGCCGAAAGAAAATTGGGGGTACTTAGACATAGAGAAATTTGAATAAAGAACAAATACTAATAATAAGGCCCACACATAAGCAAAAGGTCAAAGTTGGAGTTATTAAAATTAGATGTATGTTGGAAACCAGGTCTCACAAGCACTTTGTTTTTGGCTGATACAGAAGCACACGCCAGACGAGCAATAATCAGGATTCACAGCTCAAATGTAGCCTTCTATGCTACAGTGTCTGCATGGTATAGCTGGTAGAAATTTAGCAGATAGCATAATGGCTTTGCTGCCTCAACTTCCTCCTGGTTTAGTCTTGGTAGAGCACAAGTGTCCAGGAATTTATCCATTTCTTCCTGGTTTACTGGTTTATGTGTATAGAGCTGTTTGTAGTAATCTCTGATGGTAGTTTGTATTTCTGTGGGATCAGTGGTGATCTCCCCTTTATCTTTTTTTATTGCATCTATTTGATTCTTCTCTCTTTTTTATTAGTTTGGCTAGCGGTCAATTTTGTTGATCTTTTCAAAAACCCAGCTCCTGGATTTATTTGATTTTTTGAAGGGTTTTTTGTGTCTCTATCTCTTTCAGTTCGGCTCTGATGTCAGTTATTTCTTGTCTTTTGCTAGATTTTGAGTTTTTTTGATCTTCCTCCTCTAGCTCTTTCAATTTTGATGATAGGGTATCAATTTTGGATCTTTCCTTGTTTCTCACGTGGACATTTATTGCTATAAATTTCCCTCTCGACACTGCTTTAAAGGTGTCCCAGAGATTCTGGTAAGTTGTGTCTTCATTCTAATTGGTTTCGAAGAACATCTTTATTTTTGCCTTCATTTCATTGTTTATCCAGTCGACACTCAGAAGCAAGTTGTTCAGTTTCCAAGTGGTTGTGCTAATTTGAGTATGTTTTTTAATCTTGAGTTCTAATCTGATTGCACTGTGGTCTGATAAACTGTTTGTTATGACTTCCGTTCTTTTGTATTTGCTGAGAAGTGATTTGCTTCCAATGATGTGATCAATTTTAGAGTAAGTGTGATGTGGTGCTGAGAAAAATGTATATTCTGTGGATTTGGGGTGGAGCGTTCTGTATATGTCTATTAGGTCCACTTGGTCCAGCTCTGCATTCAAGTTCTGATGTCCTTGTTAATTTCTGTATCGTTGATCTGTCTAATATTGACAGCGAAGTGTTGAAGTCTCCCAACAGGTACTTTTCAAAAGAAGACACGTATGAGGCCAACAAACACATGAAAAAATGCTTATCATCACTGGTCATTAGAGAATGAAAATCAAAACCACATTGAGATACCATCTCATGCCAATTAGAATGGTGATCATTAAAAAAATCTGGAGACAGATGCTGGAGAGGATGTGGAGAAATAGGAACACTCTTATACAGTTGATGGGAGGGTAAATTAGTTCAACCATTGTGGAAGACAACGTGGTGATTTCTCAAGGATCCTGAAATAGAAATTTCATTTGACCCAGCAATCCCATTACTGGGTATATACCCAAAAAAGTATAAATCATTCTATCATAAAGACACATATACATGTATACTCATTGCAGCCCTGTTCACAATAGCAAAGACCTGGAACCAACCCAAATGCCCATCAGCGATAGACTGGACAAAGAAAATGTGGCACATATACACCATGGAATACTACACAGCCATAAAAAACAATGAATTTGTGTCCTTTGTAGGGACTTGGATGAATCTGGAAACCATCATTCTCAGTAAACTGACACAAGAACAGAAAACCAAATAACCGCATGTTCTCACTCATAGGCAGGTGTTGAACAATGAGAACACGTGGATTCAGGGAGAGAAGCACCACACACTGGGGGCAGTTGGGGGGATAGGGGAGGGACAGTGGGGGGTGGGAAGGGTGAGGAGGGATAACATGGGGAGAAATGCAGGATATAGTATGCACCTATGCAACAACAATGCATGACCTGCACATACACGCCAGAACCTAAAGTTAAAAAAAAAAAGAAAATTACTTATGCTAAAGGTAATAACTAAACAAACTCAACTAGTGTTTAAAAAAAAAAAAAAGAAGAAGAAGAAGAAGTAGAAGAAGCCTCTTGAGCTAGGAAAAAAGCCAAGAACCTACTGGCAGACTTCACCTACATGACCTGTAGATGTGAGTGAATTCCTCTCTTCTCAAGACCCCCAAAATATCCTTTTTTCCAGAATCTCCCAGAAAGAGATTTTCCTCACTCACCTCTAAAGCTGGAAACCCAGTAAGCCAGGGCCAGGCTTGTTTTTCCAAGAGTTTTGCAAGCATTGACTCCAAAAAGTCAATCTTAGTTTCTTAAAACTGTCTGATTAGATCTTATTTTATGCACATCATTCTCAAATATGTCTTTCCAGTAAAAGCCTTTGTTATGTAACCAATTTGTCCAATTATGACTTGCTATGAGGAAGACAGACTCCTACTGAAGTATATAAATATTTATATTGCCTTGAAAAAGAGAACACTGAATAAGAGTCACTAAATTTTTCCTTTGGGAAGGCAAAATGTTAATAATGTTAATATTCCAGGTTTTCTAGGGGGATTAGTGAGAAAGAAAAAGATAAATGTTTTTATTCTATTTATACTATGTTTTTATGAGTAACAGTTTAAGACAGAAGGAAAAGGACTTGTCACATCCAGACAATAGAACATTGAAGAACCAGCAATGTTACAAACAAAAATCATAAAAATTAGAATCATTTTTTATCAGTTCATTCAGTCCCATGTAATTAATTATTATTGTACTTGATTTTGGGTTAGAGGTTTTACAAATCCACCAGCTTCTCCACTGGAGTTCTGAAAATCTTCATTCAGTCGAGTTGAATGGTCTCAAAATAAAGACTACTATCCCCAGCCTGAACCCACAAGTACCTATTATAGCTTTCGAAGTCTCTTAGGGACAGTCCATTTTGTTGAAAATAAGAACTCTGGCCTGTAGCTGACTGCAAATACTTGTGGAGAATAATCAGATTAAAACAAAAACTATCTGTGATTTAAAAAAATGAAACTGTAAATGGCCATGGTGAAAGACCTGATGATAATTCATTTGACAAGGAAATGTGGTTATTTCTGTGACATGCAATATTTTAGAATATTATCTGGAATTATGACAATAACAGTATAACCAGAAATAGCATGGACAGTCAGGTTATTGAAAGATTTCTATCAATTTCATACAATTTTTGAAATTTTATGCTAGTATTACTTACTGAAACAAATATAGGAAGATTAAGCATCTCTTCTTATTTGGCAATCCTTGTCATGCAAATTGAATGTATCAAATAAATCTATTTTTTAACATCCTTTAACAAATGATGGTAAAACTTTGTTTACGTTGTTAAAGGATTGTTAAATTTTTAGCAAAGGCCTCAACCTTTGTTAAACAGTGTTAAAAAGAACTAATCCTTTAAGATCTTCCAGTCTCCTTCAGAGGAATCTCAAAGTCAGTTCAACATCAAGAATATTTCATTTGGGATTTGATTTTGGGAAGGCAAAATATTAATAATATTAAAAGTTGACACATTTGATGAAATGGAATCTTAGCTCATTGTGAAACAGTATTAGCTACCTATTTAACCAGTGACCATTTAAAAAATCAAAAGGAAATATAGGAGGAAAATAATCATAAAAAATTTAACTTTCATTCTTTTTACAACTGAAGAGACTCAGTTATCTTAAATAATCAAGAACATGATAAAGTCAATATAAAGCACAGGAAATTATTCTGATAAATAGAATCTTTGTTGCTCAGGCAGACTACTTAAAAAATAAAGAAATAATCTTTTACAATCTCTTATTAAGAACAGACAAATAATCTGAGAAAACTTGGTCATTTTAACAAAGAAAACTAAATTCTAGTTTTGTATTTATATACTGTTAATAGTAAACCTTAAAAAAAGAAAGTAAACCTTATAAATAAATTCATCCAACCTTAGCCGTAAGGTAAGATTCCTTTTCCAAGATTCCTTTTCTGTAAACTTTCTGTAACTTTATATACCCATTAAGTTTCTTTTCCTGTATTTTTCATTCTTTTTTACCTAGAACAAAATTACTCTCTTTTTTCCTTAACAAAAACACACCTTACATTCTTAAATATGTTGCATATCATATTGTTTTCCATCTCTATATTTTTACTAATTTTGTTTCATGTCTTGATTAGCATGTTTACCACTTGTAATTTTTTTCTTTTTCTTACAAAGAATATAAGGAAATAGACAATTGTGAATTGTCTTTTACATAGAAAAATTCTATAGCTGACTAGTAAACTTTATGACTATACTATCTCCTAATTTTTCTAGGTGTATGCCTCTGCATAGTACAATTTTCAGGGCAGCATAAAGAACATGCTTATTTACAGAACCAAATATATTTAATCTCTCTTTACCACAAAGAAATAAGGAACTAAAATCATACACACTTAAATATAGGCTTAATAATTAATGCTTCAGGAATTTATCCTGCTTATTAGTAAATATTCATTATTTAACTTTCCTAACTCTATGGCTGAAAGTTACCAAAAGAGATTTTGGAAACTACTTTTAGGCAGACATATTATGGCATTAAGCTAAGCCAGCTATTATCTCATATTGTTTTCCTGTCAATTGTTTTCTACAGCACACGGATATTAGGCAAGTATCAGGAAAAAAATATATAAAATGTTATATATGTGAGTTTCTTGTTTCACTGCTATGGTTGATATGAATGAAGTGACTCATTCTTACTGTCTCTTTGTACATTTGTTCTTAGGTTGAATTTATAATTTTTATATTCTTAATCATGTCATAAATATTACCTTATTTGACAAATAAATCAAAGCAGAACAGAAATGTATGTTCATATTTTACTTCATTATTGATAATTCAGAAGACATACTAATTTCTATTTAACCAGTAATACCAAACTAAGTCTTACTTATCAAAGATTTACTCAAATTATATGAAATGGAAAAACATTTGGTTTAGTTACTATATTTCTGAGAGTTTCAGAATATGTATAATTATTTAAATAAATACATTTATTTAAACTAATTTAAATAGAGCTTCTTACAGGACTTTATGAATTTATTTGCTAATACTATCCAGATGCAGAAAGATATCATATATATGTATATCTGCATGTAATTTACAAATACACATAAACATACAGACAGATGCATATAGATACTCTTTGCCTTTCATTTTAAAATTCTAGCTAGGAGTCAGGCAAATATAATAATACAAAATTCACCAGTTTATATAAAATAATTGACTCTCTCTTTGTTGTACTTTGTATTGTGTTTCTGGTGGAAGAAATGTGTTAAGGTTACTTATTCAATATGAGAGCTAATGATTTTTTAAATAATTTTTTTTTATTTCAATAGCTTGAGGGGTGCAAGTGGTTTTTGGTTACATGAATTAATTGTATAGTGGTGCAGTCTGGGCTTTTAATGTACCCACTACCCCAATAGTGTACACAGCACCCAATGGGAAATTTTTCAACCTTCATTTCCCTCCCACCCTCCCTGCATCTGAGTCTCCAGTGTCCATTATACCACTCTGTATGCCTTTGTGTACCCATGAAAGCTAATGACTTTCACCAACAGTTATGAAGAAAACCTTGACATAGTTTGGCTGTGTCCTTACCCGAATCTCGAATTGTAGCTCCCTTAATTCTCATGTTTTCTGGTAGGGACCCAGTGGTAGGTAACTGAATCATGAGGGTGGGTCTTTCCGATGCTATTCTCATGATAGTGAATAACTTTCACGAGATCTGATGATTTTATAAAGGAGAGTTCCCCTGCACATGCTCTTGTCAGTGGCCATGTAACATGTGACTTTGTTCCTCTTTTGCCTTCCACTATGATTGGGAAACCTCCCCAGATATGTGGAACTGTAAGTCAATTAAACATTTTTCCTTTAAAAATTACCCAATCTGAGGTATGTCCTTATTAGCAGCACGAGAACTGACTAATACAATACTTTAATATTTCTTTTTGCACTAATATGTAGTGGCTTTGGTGGTCCATGAGATTTTTGAGGATCCTAAAATTGAGGCAGGGGCCTGAAGATCAAGAGAGAGTTGGGAGTTGAGGGGCTGGAGTGGGGATGGAAAAGCCTGGCAAGAGTGGGTGGAGGAATGGAGCAGGTTAGGTCGAGGCTGGGATGGGGACAAATCAAAGGATTTAAGGTGATCTAAGCTGGTAAGAAGAGGGAGGAACCTAGGCACTAGTAAGGGAGAGGTCTGAGAGGAGCCTGTTAGAGAGCATCTCAAATTTCCTAAAGAAGCCAATGAAGTTCCAAAATATCCTTCGTAAATCCATGCCAATAAAAAAAAAATAGGACACAGTCAGCATCTTGGTGTAGAGCATGTCACCGGGGATTTCAGAAGGATGTTGGGGCAGGGATAGGAAGTGGAAGGGTCTAGTCCACTGAGAAGCTCCCATGTTCTCAACTAGTGGTGCCTTGCAAACAAAGACGCCTAGGACCCTAACCCAGCCTTTATATCTTATGAACAGAAAACCTTGAGACTCTCGCCCAGCTTCTAAAATAGTGGCGTGTATTAATATTAATCTGTTTTTACACAGCTATAAAGAAATACCCAAGACTGAGAAAAAGAGATTTAATGGACTCACAGTTCCACGTGGTTAGGGAGACCTCACAATCGTGGTGGAAGACAAATAAGGAGCAAAGGCAAACCTTACATGGCAGCAGGCAAGAAAGCATGTGCAGGAGGCCTGCCCTTTAGAAAACCATCAGATCCCTGAGACTTACTCACTATCATGAGAACAGCATGGGAAAAACCTGCCCCGATGATTCAATTGCTTCCCACAGGGTTCCTCCCATTGCATGTGAAAATTATGGGAGCTAAAATTCAAGGTGAGATTTAAGTGGGGATACAACCAAACCATATCACAGCCTCGCAAAACAGCCAGAAGTTTCCAGATCAAATGTCAAGTTTTTACTCAAACAAAAAAACAAAACAACCACCACCACCAAAAAAAAAAAAAAAAAAAAAAAAAAAAAAAAAAAA
>PVKV010022661.1:0-34889 GCA_004027835.1 Alouatta palliata | reverse complement strand
CTGGGTTCAAGCAATTCTCCTGCCTCAGCCTCCCGAGTAGCTGGGACTACAGGCACGTGCCACCATGCCCAGCTAATTTTTGTATTTTTAGTAGAGACGGGGTTCCACCATGTTGACCAGGATGGTCTCGATCTCTTGACCTCGTGATCCACCCGCCTCGGCCTCCCAAAGTGCTGGGATTACAGGCGTGAGCCACCGCGCCCAGCTATATTAGTTTTCTACTGATACATAACAAATCACAACTTTAGCAGCTTGCAACAACACAAATGTATTATCCTACAATTTCTGTGCATTAAGAATACAGGCACAGGTTAGCTGGGTCCTCTGTTCAATCTCACTGGACTGAAATCTGGGTGTTGGCAGGGTCTGGGGTCTCCTATGAAGCTTGAGGTCTTCTTTCACGCTCATTGGGGTTGCTGGCAAAGTTTGTTTCCTTGCAGTTATAGGACTTAGGTCCCTTATTCCTGCTGGCCAAGGAACAGCTGGGGTTGTCCTCAGCTCCTAGAGGCTGCCCTCAAGTCTCAGCTCTGTCTCTCCCTCACAAGCCCTCTCACATTTCCACTCTCTAGGGCCCACTCACAAAATCTCCCTTGTGATTAATGAAAAGTCCATTGCTTAGTCTCCTGGCTATGATACTCCATCATATTCACAGGTTCTGCCTGCACACAAGGGGAAGGATTATACAGGGCATGTGCACCAAAGGGTGGACTCTTCAGGGCCATTTTGGAATTCTGCCTACGTAAGTGATGAGAGTACTCACGCTCTTCTAAGTTCCCAGATTTTATGTAAAATAAACAGTTTATTTACATCCTGACTCAGAACCCCTAAACCCTAGGGTTTTCAGTTTTTCTAAAAAAATCAGGAATATTTCCAGACCATTTTGTCATTTCACAGATGCGTGGCGAGGAGGCTGAGCCATTATTGGCTATGCTTACATTCTACAGTCATTTTTCTAATGAAGGGCGTGTGGTGGATTTGCTATCATTTATAAGATAGAAAAGAAGAGAAAATAATTGCTTTGAATTGTGGAAATATGATTATTTAAAGCACCAATACCTTATATATTCTAATCATTTTTTAAAACAATTTAACCATATCTGCTTGGCTTCAAAACTTCACAAGCACGGTAGCCAAAAGTCTATAATAATGTGTAGACAAAACCATGAAAAGTGAAACCAATTACTGGCCTTTTTTGGTATAAAGCAATCACAGCATTAATAAGCAAGTAATGTTTAAACTTCGTACCCCTCAACACAGATATTTTATGCTTTCTTAAATGATGTCTGTGAGATAGAAGCAGTCATACAAGTGGCCAAATGAAACTATTTTTTAAAGATTTGTCATTTAAAAATGAAGTAAAATTCCTACTAAAAGTAGTAAGTCCTCTTAGAAATTCAACTCCAGAACTTCACTATCTTTGTATCTCAAAAATCAACATAGATCTCATGCAAGGTGAAGTCATACTGATTGCAGACCTTTTTGGACTCCATGGAGGAATTATTTTCCACGGACACTTGGCATGTTTTCTTTGGATTTCATGAGAAAAGATTCAGTATTTCAATATGCATTTGAAGTTTTCTTTCAGAATGTTTGCTGTCCTACTGAGACCCAAGGAAGAAAGCGGCGCGGGCAAGCAGGGTGGTTTCGGCTGTATCCCCATTAAAGCTGGCCGTTTTGGCCTGGAGCAGTTTGCTTACTGCAATGATTATATTTTGTGAAAATTTTATTAATGAATACAGTTTCATCAGTGTATGATAAAGTGAGGGGAAGAAATTGCACTGATTATTTTATAAACTCCTCACTCTCCAGCCTTCTCTAATCTCTCACTACCCTGATTCCCTGAAGCATCAAGCACAGGATCTCAGAGGAGAGAAGAAAGAAGAGGGCAGGGAAAGGAGAATTACTGTGAGAAGAACTGCGGAGATCATGCAGAAATGGTTTTTAACTCTTCAGAAATGGAATGAACATAAAATTTTCAAGTGCAGCGCTAGAGAGTATTCACCTGCTTCTACCTCTTCTCCCATCCTAAATACAATCGCTTTTACCTAAGTCAAAAGGAGTTATCACTATTACATAATGCTACTATGGATCACTGGAAATAGCTAATATATTTAAGGAGGTATGTGTCACAAAAGTAGACAACTTTTAGAAAAGAAATTCAGGGAACTTTCTTCTTACAATATGAGCAATTTGCATTGTAAGTTTGAATTGTTCATTAAAAAAATGATTCAAGTGTCCATCTAACACTGAAGGCAGACAGAAATTCCATTACAAGACTTTGGGATTTTAATCTTAGCCTTAGAATGTTTCCATAGAAGTAGGACAGGGAGGGCAGTGTTTTACAGTCTCTGACATCCCTTTGCTCTGATCCATGTCATGAAGACCAGCTAGTTTTCAGGTGAGATTCCATTTGTTTACAAGGTATAGAAATTCTCATAGGTGGTTCAGCCAAAGAGCTAGTCTTTCTAGGGCGAACCAGTCCAGGATCAGAGCAACTGCTCAAGGAAGTCATTAAGAACCCACATTTCCACTTCCGTCCTTGGAATGCTACTTTCATCCTCACAGTCACAAGAGAGCCACCACGTCCACCAGGCACCAGAAGTGGGAACCATGCCCCCAAAAAGTGTTAGCATAGACACTCCACAAGGAAGAAAAAAGAAAGAGAAAGGAGAAGGGCAGGGTTAGTGCCAGCTTTATATGGCAAACAACAGCTTTCCTGGAGGCCTCCCCTAAGTTCACTTTCCCTTGCATTCCATTAGGCAGAACTACAGCATGCGGTTACTCCTAACTACAAGAAAGTGACTTTTAAATAATTGGCACGTGGCTGCCACCATCAAAATGGGGTTCTGTTGATATAAGACAGGGGTCAGCAAACTTATTCTATGAAAGATGAGATAGTTAATATGTTAGGCTTGGCCAAACATACAGCATCTGTTACAACTACTCAATTCTGCCCTTGTAGCCTGAAAGCAGCCATAGGCAACACATGTGGGAGAGTGTTCCAATTCAACTTTATTTATAAAAGCAGCCAGAAGCCTAGAGTTAGCTTGTGGATTGGAGTTTGCCCACTCTTGATATGAGAGAGAGAAGGAGAATATTAGCTAGACAACTAGCAGGATCTCCCATATTCCCCTGTTTTAAATCATCACTCTCTACCCTCCTTCCCCATTCTGCAGTGTAGTTCTTAAACACACAAAGAAAATACAAATCAGCAAACATGGCATTCCACATTTAGAAGGAGTCCAGCTTCTGGGCTGTCACAAAGCTTGGTTTCTAATCCTTTCCCAACATCGGTATCTGTGAGTCTGTGCAGAGTGAAGCACAGCTACTCTGGTATCTCAGTCATGTCATTTACTCAAGTGCAGGAGGACCCCATAGTGCCAGAGTCTAGAAGTTACAAGGAAAAGTGAAGTGGCTGTCACGAGATGATGAATGGTTGCCCTCTGAAGTTTTGAATTGGATCTTAAGAGACAAAACCGGACCAACCAAGGAAACTTAGTAATTTTCTCTGCTGCAGAGCAGCCACCTGGCAAATATCACACTGCAACCACCAACCCTTGGCAGAGGTTGGAACAGCAGCTATAATTATAAAGAGCAGGGAGGAGACTCTAAAAATCTCTTCTGAGTGGCAAAAAATTCTGAAAATCAAGATAATTACAACACTAGCTCGTCCTGATTTGCTTGACTATTTATAGATGAGAAGAAGCTGATGCACTGAGAGCTTTTTCTTTTTTTTTTTTTTCCCTTCTTTTCTATTTGCATTAAATCCTGTGTGGCTCCTCTCTGAAATGTGTGCATATGCTGAGTCCATGTGAGATGCCACCACGGGCACTTGTCATAAGAATTAAATCCCTCTCAAGCTTGTTTACAGCTCAGCGCTTGTCATACTGCTCCCTTGAGCTTCATGGCTGGCTGGGTTCTTTTTTTCCCCAGCTCTACGGAAGATTTAATTTCTTTTTTGTTTATGTGTGTACTTAGCCTTGCAGGTGCAGGATAGAAAAAATTGCTGTGCCCAGATGTTTTGAAGCTGCAGTAGCATACATACAGCTCAGATTAAATAAAAAAATTGCAGAAGATAAAGCAGGCATTTTGAGTATGGTATTCTACAGGGTATTTGATAAACTTATGTTTTCTTGACAATAAGACTCTTGAATATAACTTTAGAAACAGAGGAATGTTTTAAGGCATCACCAGCTCAACCCATTTATAGATGATTTTACGATGAGATTTACCATTTTTTGAGCAGGGCCCATTACATTTGCCCCATTTTCAACTTAGAAAATATCTTCCCAGAACAGAATAGTCTGGGAATTGGGTGGAAACAACACCTATCAAGCTGTCTCAGCTCATTACTGGATTAGTTAGACCTCGGGGATCTGAGGCCAGATTTTGTCTTAGTTTTGGAACACAGCAAACATAACCCAAGCACAAACAACTCTCTTGCTACTCGTTGAGCTCTGTACTAATATGCAAAAGCCCTGCCCGAGTCACAGATGGAAAATGCTTCTACAGACCCTCAGTTTGTATTTCCATTTTACCCAAGGCAATGGGTTAACCTGTTTTGCACACAGCAACTGTCAAATAAGACGACGAGTTCAGCTCAGGAGAATAGAATAATGCTCAAAATTCTCAAGATGCCCCTTCAACAGCCTCCAACAATTGTTTCCCAGTACTCCATGCAGGCAGCTCAGCACCTTTGGCAAAGCCTAGACTGTGATGCTCGTCATGAAGACCTTATACCATACACCCAGCTCTGCTTTGTGACATAGCCCTGTGAGGGCCTGGGGAGAAGGTTACCATATTTAGCTTTCCTGAAGGTGTAGAACAGTTCCCAGTTGACCTGCTTAAGATGTTGGTTTAAACCAAATTTTTCATCTCCCTTTGCTCATGAAGCTAAATACCCACAGTAGAATTGGGAAAACAGTACCTTAGGCCTCAGTTTCTTTGTAGAGAGAAAAAGGTTCAAACAAAAAAAGAGAAAGAGAGAGGCTCTCACTTTTTAATTTGAGTGCCAGTCCTGGATCCCCAGTTGGCTAAGCCTTTTATAGTCAGTTCTTGTCCCAGAATTCTGCATCTGCAAGACCAGAGCTTATTAGGATCATCTGTCACTCTTCCTCCCAACACTGCCACCAGAGACTGTAAAAGGTTCAGACTACACACTGAAAGGCAATGGCTCTTGCTCAACTATCACTGTGCAGGGTTTCGCTTGCACTAACAGACATATATTCCTCTAGCCATATCAATGATATTAAACAGTCACTACATCTCAAAATCCTCTAGAACCTCGGTAAAACATGGAGAATATATTAGAAATCTCCATCTCTTGTAATGAACCATAGGTGAGTTACCATTTAGAGTAAGTCAAGAATACAGTCATATGCTACATAACAATGTTTTCGTCAATGCCAGACTGCATAAGTGATGGGGGTCCCATAAGATTATAAAGGAGCTGAAAAATTCCTATTGCCTAGTGATGTTGTCGCCATGGTAACTTCTCAGTGCAACACATTAATCACGTGTTTGTGGTGATGCCAGTGTAAACAAACGTACTGCACTGGCAGGTGAAAAAGAAAAACATACACAATTATGTGCGGACATAATGCTTGATGGTAAACAACTATGTTACTTGGTTATGTATTTACTATACTATACTTTTTAATTGTCTTGGAGTGTACCCCTTCTACTTACAAAAAAAGGAAGCGCAAAACAGCCTTAGGCAGGTCCGTCAGGAGGTATTCCAGAAAAAGACATTATGATCACAGGAGATGGCAGCCCCATGCATGTTACTGCCCCTGAAGACCACGGAAGTGGAAGTAGAAGACAGTAGCGTTGATCATCCTGACCCTTTTTGTCATTGTGCAAACATCGTAGAGTGTACAGTACTTAAACCTAGATCGTATAGCCCACTACACACCGAGGCTAGGCCTAGGATAATGTGTGTGTTCATGTCTTCATTTTTAAGAAAAAAGTAAAAAAAAAGCTAAATAGAAAAAAGCTAATAGGATATAAAGGAATTATTGTACACATGTACAATGTGTTTGTACTTTAAGTATTACAAAATAATCAAAGAGCTTAAAAAGTTTATGAAGTAAAAAAGTTACAGTAAGTTAATTTACTATTGAAGAAAGAAAAAAATTAGTGTAGCCTAAGTGTACAATGTTTATAAAGTTTACAGTAGTGTTCAGTACTGTCCTAGGCCTTCACATTCACTCCCACTCACTAACAGAGCATCTTGCAGTCCTGCAACCTTCATTCGTGGGAAATGCCCTTTACAGACATGCCATATTTAATCTATTATACTCTGTTTTTACTGTATGTTTCCTATGTTTACATGTTTAGATACACAAACATTTACCATTGTGTTACAATTGCCTATGGTACTCAGTACAGTAACATACTGCACAGATTTGTAGCCTAGGAGCTATGGGACTTATCACATAGCCTAGGTGTATAGTAGGCTATACCATCTAGGTTTGTTTAAGTGCTATGAGATTTGCACAAGGACATCATAGTTTACACACTTATGTTTGCGCAATGACAAAATCACCTAGTGATGCATTTCTCAGAATGTATCCCCATTGTTAAGTAACACATGACTATAGCAGGATCCAGGAGGCACCTTTGGTTTCACAGATCATGACAGTGATATTTATGTTTGTAGGCCGTTGATCAACACTGGAAACACAACTATCATAGAATTTAGAGCTCTATTTGTGTTTTCTCACTTTAGTTTGTTCAAAGCAGCCCATTAAACACTGATAATTCCCAAAGTAGGAAGGCTATGGATTCTTCAAGATACAGTGGGACTTTGTGAATGAAATTTGTTACTGTTTTTTGTTAGGGTAATTTACTACATTGTTAGTAGGGACTATTATACATAGTTGAAACATATTAACATTGTACATGGAAGCCCCATTCAACCATCAGACTATGGATGTTAGGATCATGGCCACCCCAACCTGTAAGAAGGTAGAGCTTAGAGGTGGTCAGCTCCTCACTCTTAGTGACGTGTGAATCCAGGTGATGATGTCAGCAGACCAAATAGGATCCGCTCTCTTCTCTCCCCAAAATCTTCACAACCACATATGCCAACACACAGGCACATACTTGCTAGATTTAAAAATTAGTTTGTGTGAAATACTGAACACTTCCGCTGAGAGTTAGATGTATTGTCTTGAGAAGGAGCACAGTGAAGCTGCTGTTTTTTTTTTTCAAATGTGTTTATCAGATTCAGTTGAACCTGGAGTAAAGGCATGAGGAAGGGAGTCTCCAGCTGACAGACTCTGTTAGATCACAGAATAAAAAAAGGTAAAAAGAAATCTGGAGACAAAGAGCGCTCTTTAAAGGGATGAAGCAGAAAGGAGACAATGGGACATTCTACGTGTACTTTGCCTGCTTCAAAACTGTGTCTTAGAAATTGGGCTAGTAAATAACAGGTCAAAGCCAAGCTAAGGTCAACTGGAGGCATCCCCATTGTCGGGATGGGCTAAAGCTTTTAAGACAATTATCGGTTTCTTCTTTTCTATAAGAGTTGTCTGAATCTGCCTTTCCGGTACGCCTCCTGCCACTCCAATCCTGACCTAATGCTGGCCACTTTTCTTGAATACTGCAGGCAATTCTGGGACTTTGTGACAGCTCAGGCTGTTTTATCTCTTTAAAAACTCTTTGGGCCAGGCATTATGGTTCATGCCTGTAATGCCACCACTTTGAGAGGCCGAGGCGGGCAGATCACTTGAATTCAGAAGTTCGAGACCATCCTGGGCAACATGGCAAAACCCCATCTCTACCAAATAAAAAAATTAGCATGGCACGGTGGCATGTACCTATAGTCCCAGCTACTTGGGAGGCTGAGGTGGGAGAATCTTCTGAGTCTGGGAAGTGAAGCTTGCAGTGAGCCATGACTGCACCACTGCACTCCAGCGTAGACATCAGAGTGAGACCTTTTCTCCAAAATAAAAATTAAATTTAAAAATTCTCTTTGCCACCCTATTTGAAAACCCTTACATATCTTTTACAGTCAAGCTCAAAGATATTCTCTCCTATGACAGCTTTCCTGGGCAGATCAACCTGTTCCTCCATCGTGTTTCCAGGATATGTTTTACACATTTATTGCCTTGTATTGGAATTGAGTGTTGCCTTCCCATAAGATGAACTCCCAGAGAGGAGTGATGGCATTTAGTCATTATGAATCATCAATGTTTGTCCACAGTAAGTGCTCCATATATGCTTAATTAACAAATGAATGAATCCATGGAGCATGGCAATTACTAAGGGAAGCAGCAGATGAGGACTTAGGGGGTGAGAAAATTCTAAACAAAGTACTAATGAATACTCCAGCCACTTTGTTACAGTGGTTCATCTTTCACTTCCAGGCATTTGATTGTCAACATTTCTGTCCTTTTCCAAATGAGAGCTGTAACCCAGGTAAATGACAAGGCTTAGAAAAACCTTGGGATCCTGATCAATTTGAAGACGAACATAAACTTCAGTGAAGTGACAACATTGCCTGCTTAAGTTATTTCTTTATGCACCTAACAGAGGTTTACCTCTCCACACCCAGCTGTGGTTTGATCTTACACTTCCTTCACACTTGTTTTAACACCTGTTAACCACAACCCTGAGGTTGCCGGGCCTGGGTTCCTCTTGCTTTCCGATTGTTGCTATGATGGTGTAACCGTGGTTTCGCAGCTGCTATGTTGGTGGCCATTCCAGGGGCTGGGGCCTGGGGCCTGGGGCCTGGCCTCTGCCTTTGTGGAGATTTAACAGTCACACAGGTCTTATGCAATAGATGCTTCCCTTCTTCTTCTGGCTCCCACGGCCTTTTGCTTATCTGTCCTTGCAAAGCCCCTCACACTTCATTGTAGTTAGCTTATGTGTATCTAGTGCCCTCACTGTAAGGAAAGGACCATGTCCTATTTACTCATTTTTGTTTCTCTCACACTTACCAGTGCTAGCACTAGAAGGAAAGAATGAATACTGAATGACTACATAAATTAATGAAACATTCTCCTTAAAATTATTTGTTGGAACTTTAAATAAAACACTCATCATCCCAGGAGTTATTACTCCCCCCCTGAAATGATACTTCTGATTTAGTGTAATTGGTTGCTGTTTTTTTTCCCCTTCACCCTGGAAACAAGTAATCTTTCTTGATTATCAACAGCTCTGCTCTAATACAAAAATAGAAAAGAAAAACATGGGCGTGGTGTACACCTGCTAATGGCGTCCTCTCTGAGAGCTCCCTTTGTACTTCTCTAAATCATGTTTAACAGTATTTGATTTCTTCAACCTCTCAGGTTACTGTGTCTGAGACATCATGTGGACCACGTGTGCACTGCTTTTGTACCTGAATATATCCAATTCCATTAATGCCATGAATATAATGACGCTCCAGTTAAAAAATATTACATGGAATTCTTTTCATTTGGAGAATGGAATGCTCCCGCTTTTTTGGGTCTTGAGAATTAAGTATCTCTTTGGAGTCTTTAGAAAATTAGGCAAAATACTGAAACTCTATCACGTATTTTAGTCATAAGGATGCCAAACAGATTAATCGCCACTTGAATGATCTATATTGACTCACCTAAATTTAACTCTCCATTTCTGAGCCAGGTCGGAGAGTGCTCACGGGCATAGGAGGGTGGGAAGTGAGGGCCTGAGCTCAAAGCAGACTTCAGCTTGCTGTCCAGCTTGACCACATTAGTAAAGTCTTTTCTCTTCATGTCTGCAAAGCAGAGACAATATTACTGAATGCAGAGGGTTATTGTGAAAATTAAAAGGCAACATTACACGCATAACATTTTTAGCCATATTTTGTGAAGCAGCATTCCCTCTACTGAAGTCAGTATCCTTCCTTTTCTCACTCTCTGGCCACCAACAATGCTTCTTTTCCCAACAGGGTGCACTGTGGTGTTGATACGCAGATATCACTTCCAATAGCCCAGGGAAGTTGAGGTGTGTGCTTTATACAGTTACACAGTTGAAGCAAATGGTAAGAACAATTTCCTGGTATTTTGATATAATGCACTCTGGGACCTTCTGGTTCTTCTTTAGTGGCAGTGCCTTTTTTTAGTCCAGGAACTTCTCTTCTTAGCCTCAGTCTTTGAGACTATTACTTCACCCACACTCCTTTCCTCCTCAACCTCCAGACCCCAGGAGGAGGGTCTTGTCTTTGCTTTGCTTCTCCACATTCTCACCAGCTCAGCCAGCAGCCTCTCTGGGTTCTCCTCATAGGAAAATCTCCAGTTTCCCTAGTCCAGACCCCACTTCTCTGATCTGAGGCTGTCCCCAGGATCACACCCTGAGGGTCATTCTCAGCTCTGCCAGAAGAAACACTACCGTCCTCAGATTGTCAGGTTCTCCTTGATGGGCTATTTCTCTACATTCTCCAGCTGGGTCAGTTTACTTAATTATTTTTTTAACTTTAGTTATCCTAAAGACACATCTTAGCTTGTCACACTCACTCTCATTTACCATTTTAATCGTCTTACACTCATATGGAAAATTCCTGTCCTTGGCAAGAGTAATAGAGATGACCAGAGACAAAGGCTCACGTACAGTTGAAGAACACCCCTGCCTTTGGAAGTGTTTCTCCTCTTGCTTTACAAAAGCAAAAGCACTTCAAGTGGACACTTTGTTATATCCACTATTTCTACCTGTTTCCCTCCAACTAACAGTTAGGGAGATAGAGGACTTTTAGATTTTAAATATTTATTTCTCATTTTTAAAAAAATTATCAAACCTATAAAAAATACAAAAAGAAAACTTATTCCCTAATCCTAAAAACCAGACCTAAACGTTGCCAGCAATTTTGTTTCATATATCTTTCATATCTATATCTATATCTATATCCATATCTATGCTGCAAAATCTCTATACAAATTTATTTTTAAAAATCTTTAAGTGACCCAAAATGTCCTCTGTTATGTTCATTAAGTTTGGCACATGAGCTCCTCTTGCCGTAATGATCTGTTTCCTTTAAATAATATGACAATGTTCTTATAGTAGCTGATTAATAAATCTCTTATTCAAAATCAAACTAGGATTTGACTTAACGGCTTTAATTTTGCTAAAAGTACACCATCAATGCAGTAGGTTTATAATAAATACAAATTCTACTATTAGAAAGCGCTTAACAAGAGTCCATTCTTGCCATTCATAGCATTTATTTTTGAAACATTTATCCCTTCACTGACTCAGATTCATCATCAATTCAGAAAGCAGCACATTGTGTCCTTTATTGTCTCTTCAAGTTCTTGTCTCTCTCTCATGATCCTTTTGTGGACAACCTACTGATGAGAATGGTACGCCTGAGCTGCCTTCACCCTCTGATCGCCCTTTACCCTGCACACTCAGGATTCCTCCCTCACTTCTCTACTGGTACTAGGCTCCTGTATTTGCTAGGTAGAGGCTCAGCTAATTCTAATGGGGACCTTCAAATAATATGTAGAGCTCATATAGTAATCTGTAATGTTAGGGACCCAGATTCCTTCTACTCATCATTTCATCCCTGTTTACATGATCTAAATGGCTCCTCACCATGTCCCCGTCCAGCAGCAAGAAGGGAAGGAAAGAGGAGGGGCTCCCATCCCTATAATATAGCTGTCATTACTCTGTCCACAAGTTGTAATCTTCAGATACATTGCTGCATTGTTATTTTGAACAATGTGTCATTATATCCATTAATACAAAAAATAAAATATTTTATGTTACTTATACTTCTTTCTTTCCTGAAGCTCTCTTTTGCTTATGCAGATGCAAGTTTCTGACCTATGTCACTTTCCTTCTCTCTGAAGAACTTCTTGTAATGCTTTTTGCAAGGTAGGTCTACATCAATTTTGTGTGTGTGTGTGTAAGAAAGTCTTTATTTTTCCTTCACTTTTGGAGGATAATTTCACTGGTTACAAAATTCTAGGTAGCTGTTTTCTTCTTTCAATTCTTTATGCTCTTCTTGCTCGCATGGTTTCTGAAGAAAAATCCAATGTCATTCTAATTTTTGTTCTTCTACAGGTAGGTTTTCACCAGCCTGTGGTTTGTCTTACCATTTTAAAAAAAAGGAACAGTTTTTAATAGTGGTGAAGTCCAAGTTATGATTTTAAAAATGAATTGTGCGTTTGGTGTCATATCCAATGAATATTTGACTAACCTAAGGTTACAAAATTTTTTACCTATATTTTCCTCCAGAAGTTTACAGTTGTAGTTTTACACCTAGGTCTATGTTTCATTTGGAGCTAATTTTTGTCTATTGTGTGAGGTAAGGGCCTATGTTCTTTTAGATAAATTGATAGATACATACATACATAGATATAATTATTCCAGCTCCATTTAAAAATTGTTCTTTCCCTACATTGAATTGTTTTGGAATCTTTGTCAAAAATCAACTGATCATATATATGTGTATTTATTTCTGAATTCTGTTGTTTTCATATTAATTTATTTATGTGTCTTTATGCCAATGCCACACTGTTAATTTCTGGAATTTTATAGTAAGTTTTGAAACCAGGTAGTATAGTCATCCAGTCTTTTTCTTTGGAATTCTTTTAAACCATTTTAGGTGTTTTTAAGTCTAGATTTTAATCTAAGTCTTAGGATATTTCTGTCAATATCTACAGAAAACCTGCCTGGATTGATAAGATTTTATAGATTTGATTGTTTAATTTGGGGACTACTGTCATCTTCATATGAACTCTTTCAATCCACGAACACATATATCTCGATTTATTTCAATCTTTAATTTCTTTCAATAATGTTTTATAGTTTTTAGTATAAAGGTCTTATTCTTCTTTCATTAACTTTATTCCTAAGTATTTTATTCTTTTGATTACTACTACTGTGAAAGAAAGCATTTCATTAATTTTATTATTGGATTGCTGTATTAATCTGTATCCTGTGACCTTGCTAACCTTACTTTTTAGTTCTTAAAAGAATTTTTGTTTTGCTTAGTTTTTACTAGATTCCCTAGAGTTCTTGCAGGGTAGAGGGGAAAGAGAATCAGCATTCTCCCAGGGAAAAAGTTCCTACCTATCCCATGTCAACCATACCATCTCTAGCTTACCTTTTGCATATGTTGAAAAAAAAAATCTTAAAAACAGTTTGAAGACAAATAATCTATCTTACTCTCCTTTTATTTTGCAAGTGCGGAAACTGATCTTTAAATTCCTGAGTAAATTTGATGTGTAGTTTAATATAAAGTGAAACAATTACAGACCAGGTGAGGTGGCTCATGCCTGTAATCCCAGCACTTTGGGAGGCCAATATGGACGGATCATGAGGTCAGGAGTTCAAGACCAGCCTGACCAACATGGTGAAACCCCGTCTCTACTAGGAATACAAAAATTAGCCTGGCGTGGTGGCACACTACTGTAGTCTCAGCTACTCAGGAGGCTGAGGCAGGAGAATCACTTCAACCTGGGAGGTGGAAGTTGTAGTGAGCCGAGATCACACCACTGCACTCCAGCCTGGGCAACAGAGTGAGACTCCATCTCAAAAAAAAAAAAAAAAAAAACACAAAGATGAAAAAAGGTATGACATGGATATACAAAAGAAGTAAGTGAATCCATAAAATGGCACTCAGTCTTGCTCCTAATGAAAGATTATATTCTGTCATTATAAGTATTTATTCACAGATAGAGCTATTCAGCTTTATGCAAATTTCATGGCAGAAAAAATATGTACATTTGTCATTTTTCTTATCTCAAATTGGAGCTGCATTTGCAAAGGTTAAAAGGCTGTGTATAATTACACTGTTATTAAATGTCACATGCATCAGTATCATTCAGGTTAGGCCAAGTGGTTGTGTAACACAAGTGTTAGTTATTTGCAAACCTGCTCATGGGTAGCCCCCAAGGTTATTATTAATGAGGTACCAGCCCTTCTCCTGACTTCATTGCTCTTAGTGTCAGCAAACCAGTGAACCCCTGCCACGTCTTACCTGTTTATTCATAGAGTGTAGCATTAGAATGTTCTTGCTTTTCATGTATGATTGTTTCTACCTTTGAGTTTATAGCTCATGTAACATTTTAATAATCCTGTTAATATGCATAGCTCATTTAAAATGTATAATAGCCAGCTTGCTATTAACTCTCTTTGGTAGAGGTAAGTTAGTTGAATACTAACAAGCAGAGAAAGAAAGCCACCAGGACTCTCAATTATTAAAAGGAGTTATACCCAGAGACTTTTTGACACTGGATACAGGTAGTGAAAGGTCTTATTTTAAAATGGCACAAGAATGACAGCAAAAGTGCCTTGAAAATCTCAAGCGAAATGATGGAAACAAGAACAGAGGATAATGTATATATGTTTAAAAGATTTAGAGAAGTCTGAGACTTAATCTTGGAAGAAAAACTAATCAAAGTTATTTCATAGTAATCAGAAACCACTGAATTTTTGTCACTTACCTAACGTATTTATATCCTGTAGTGATTGTCTTTAATAGGGTAAGAACAGGACAAAGTTGTGACTTATTATAAAGCATAAGGTGATAGTTACTTTTTAAAATCTACATTTTTAATTGTCTGGTATCAGGAAGGTGTCAAGAAGCAGCTGAAGGAATAAATGGGGTATTGCTATATGAGATACTCGAAATTTTAATGTCACATTAGAATTTTGACTTAGAAAAAAGTTTATAATTGGATATTTGTGTACCTGACCAAACATACAACTATAGCACTCCACTGTATTCTGAAAAGAGAAAACTGACACGCCAAGTTCCAAATGAATTTTTATACATACGTTGCTCAAAGGATCACAACGTTTCATAAATTACAAATGCAGAACACGTGGAATAGAAATATAACATTTTAAATTGCACAAAATAATTTCACGAGTCACTTTAGAACTTCAAAGCATTTTGGTGTAGAATTTGGTGGCTCAAGGGTCATTTAAAACCTATTAAGATCATATGCACTAATGGCTTCCTTTCTTTTGATTTTCCTACAGCAACAAAAAGCATTCAAGATGGTTACCCTGATCCCAAAGCTGTGCACACAATTTATTTATTTTTGGTGACAGTAGTATTTTTCTTATTAAGAAGCATATTTGTAACGTGTCTGTCACCTTTCTGTTCCTGTCACAGGGAGAGAGCCACTGCCACGCACCCTATCTTAGAATGGGGCTGTCTCTGTAAAGCAGCATGAGACGTGTCAGGAGGGTCAGGGGTCTGGGGTCAAATCTTGGCTCTGTTCTTTACTAACATGTGAAGTTTAACCTCCCCTAAACTTAGTTTCATTATCTGTTCACTAGGATAGCAACACCAACCTGGAATTGTCATGAGGGTTAAAATGACTGTATTTAAACATAAGACCCGGCCAGTCGCAGTGGTTCACGCCTATAATCCCAGCACTTTGGGAGGCCAAGGCAGGCGGATCATGGGGTCAGGAGCTCCAGATCAGCCTGATCTACATGGCGAAACACCGTCTCTACTAAAAATACAAAAATTAGCTGGGTATGGCGGTGCACGCCTGTAGTCCCAGCTCCTCAGAAGGCTGAGGTGGAGAATCACTTGAACCTGGGAGGCAGAGGTTGCAGTGAGCTGATCGTGCCATTGCACTCCAGCCTGAGTGACAGAGCAACTCTCCATCTCAAAATAATAATAATAATAATAATAATAATAATACTACAAAAGGCCCAACTCTGAATAAGCACTAAATAATACATGGTATCTATGCAGTAACAATACTTCACTTGCTGCTGTTTCAGGACCAGGAGATAATACCTTTGGTGGAAAGAATGAGGAAATAATGAAAATCTTCTTCGGCTCTGTTTCTTCCTTGCGTGTTGTCCTCTTTGTATCCCTCCACTGTGGCCAGCAGTAGCAAGGGGTGGATGAGGATCAGGAATGTTGGGCAGAGCCACAGCCAGGCTCCAGGACCACCTGAGTGTCAGTTTCAGGATTTCAGTGAAAAGGGTGATGTGGATCATTGAGTTAATGCTAAGGCAAGCTCATCAGGGTGGTAAAGCAGACAAAGGTTGAATGAAAAACTTCAGTTTGGAGTGTAGATTATGCATTGGGCTACAGAGTCCTCTTTGTTGCATTTCTTAAGGAGTCTGAGAAAAGCAACATAAGACAAGATGGGCTGTAGTTTCAGAATTCTACACTTAGATGACTCTCATACTATTAAATTAGTAAAGGCAATTAAAAAAATTCCGAAACCGTGTATGTGGGGCAATGGGGATGTAGATCAACTCATCCCCTGCTAGTGACATTGGAAATAAGTAATCTTTGTGGAGAGCAAATTGAGTAAGGTTTAGAGAAAAAAAAGTATAAAACCAATCGTATTGGTCAAGGCTTTCTGAAATAAGTAAAAATTACATTCCTCTGTAATTTTGAAGGACCCTAGAGTTGCTCACGCCACTGAAGTCTGAGCTGTTGACCACCTCAGGCCTACATCCTATATCTCAAGATGCAAGAGAAAAAGAGGACTGGATCTTTCCCTCTCCAACATGGACACTGATTGGACAGAATCAGGTCACGTGCGCTCCCCCCCAACTGTCACAAACCAGTCATTTCCCAGAGGTATACAGAACAATGAAGAACCCAGCCAGCGAAGGTGAGCACTATAAATGACCACTGTCTGGACCACACTCTTCCTTGTGCATTTCCCGAAGAAAAGGGGATGATGAACAAGAAGATAGAAGACAGGAAAACATCTTAGACAAAATAATAGAACCACCACAATCCAATATTCTAATCATGCTCTTTGTTGTGACAATAATATTCCTGAGAATATATCCCAAGACGTAAGTTGAAATGGGAGTAGGGGAAGGTTTGTATGATTACCGTGCCAACATATTATACTATGTATGTTTGAACATTAAAAAAAATACCTGGAAATGGTCCAAATGCTCAAGTGCTAAGGAGTGGTTAAATATACTTCGGCAGTTTGCAATAATAAGCCATTTAACTCATTCAATTTTTTATTTTTCTAGATGACAAGTAATCATTGTACATATTCATAGGTACATTGTAATGTTTCAATGATATATAGAGATCAGATTAGGGTAATTACCATAGTCATATCGCAAATATTTATCACTTCTTTGTGTTGAGAACATTCAATATCCTCCTTCTAGATATTTTAAAGTATGTACTGTTGTGTACTACAGTCATCTTACAGTGGTACAGAACACCAGGACTTATTCCTCCTATGTAGCTGTAATTGAGAGGAGACTTTTGTTCAACAGTTAGATAGTAGGAATATAAGGATGGATAAAAAAAGATGGTGTCTGTCCTTAAGTGGTCACCGTTTGGCATTAGTGATAATAGCAGTGGATATTTTTGAGCACTCACCAGTTGACAGGCAATGTGCCAAGTTGTTATTTAATTCTCTAAACAATATTCTGAGAGAAGCACTTTAGTTATATTCATTTTACAGATGATGAAACTGATTTTAACTTCCCTAAAGTCACATACTTTATAATTAATGGAAATGGGACTCCATCCCAGGCCTTCTAACTCAAAAGTTTTTAACTTCAAAGTTAACACTGTAATGGAAATTTAAAACAAAATTCTGCAGAAATACCAAAGAGACAACTCTTTTAAATATATTGAGTTATAATTTGGCAAATAATAAGTTGCACATGTTTAAGGCATACCATCTGATAAGCATTGAAATGCACCTATGAAGCCATCTGACCATCTATGACTATAGATCAATGTGCATTTCTGGAATTTTATATTTGTCTGACTCACCTAATTATATTAAGAGCCAACCATAATTCTGCACGTATCAAAAGTTTGGTTTATCTTATTGCTGCGTAACATTCCATTGTTTGGATATACCTCAATATATTTATCCATTCATCTGTTGAAAGACATTTAGATTGTTTCCAATTTTAGTCTATTACAAGTAAAACTGCTGTAATACCAAAAGCACAGCCCAAAAAAAGTAAAAATAGATAAATTGTACTACATCAAAATTTAAAACTTCTGTGCATCAAAGGACCCAATCAGCAATGAAAAGACAACCTACAGAATGGGAGAAAATACTTGCAAAGTATACATCTAATAAGGGATTCATATCCAGAATATATAAATAACTTCTACAACCTAATAACAACACAAAAAATCCCAATTAAAAAATGGGCAAAGGACTTGAGTAGACATTTCTCAAAGAAATATACAAATGGCCAAGAAATACATAAAAAGACATTCAACATCATGAGTTATTAGAGAAATGTAAATCAAAACCAACTGGTACCACCTCTCACCCAAAGGATGACTATTGTAAAAAACAAAACAAAACAAAAAACTAGAAAATAACAAGTGCTGGTGAGGATGTGGAGAAATTGGAACCATTGTGCCTTGTTGGTGAGAATGTAAAATGGTGTGGCTACAGTGGGAAACAATACGATGGTTCCTCAGAAACTGAAAAAATAGAATATAATCTAGTAATCTTACTTCTGGGTATATACCCTCCAATACTGAAAGAAGAGTCTCAGAAAAGATGTTTGTATACCTGTGTTTATAGCACCATTACTAGAAATTGCCAAAAGGTGGAAGCAACCCAAGTATTCATCAAGAGATGAACAAATAAACAAAATGTTATATAAATACAATGGAATATTATTCAGCCTTAAAAAGGAGTAAAATTCTGACACTTGCTACAACATAGATAAACCTTGAGCATATTATGCAAAGTGAAATAAGCCAGTAAACAAAGGATAAGTATTCTATGATTCCACTTATGTGAGGTATTTAGAATAGTGAAAATCATACAGACATAAAGTAGAATGGTGGTTACCAGGGGCTAGAAGGAGGGATGAATGTGTAGTTGCTGTTAGGGGGTATAATTTTTCAGTTTTGCAAGTGAAAAGCGTTCTGGAGATTGGTTGTACAATAATGTGAATGAAATTACTGCTGAACTATATACTTTAAAATGGTTAAGATAGTAAATTTTATGTTATGTGTATTTTAACACAATTTTTTTAAAAAGTCAGTATAGTGGTTACCTTTGGAGAGGTGGAAGGGATTTTGATTAGGAAGAGGCATATCCATCTATTGTCATTTTATCCCTTTACTATAATCTTAATAGACTTTGGGAGAAAGAGAGACAAAGGCATGAATTTAAACTGTTGCACAAGTTTTTGGGTTTTGATTTTGTTTTAGATAGTACTACCCAGGTACCAATGTGGGAAGCATAGACTGAAATCAGAAAAACCTCATGGCTATAGATACCTATAAGGGAATGGTTATCATAGTCAAATTTGAACACACTCATGTGACTGGACCCTAGATAAGGAGAATAGGCAAAAAGGATAAATAGGCATCCGGTGATTGGGTCATAGGGCCTTTAAGAATATGTGCACATTAGCGTCTGTTACTTTTCAAGGAAATCTTTCTCTCCCAGTACCTCCAGAACTAATGCAACACACTGACAATCCAATTTGAAGAAGAAGTCATTTTGGTATGCTCACATTATTATGATTCTAAAAATTTTTCCATTTATCTGAACTCACTGTACCCCTCAGGTTCACTTCGGTCAAATATCGAAGCTTCATTTGGATTGTTTTCTTCCTTTCATTTGAGATCTGCCTCAGCCTCAGATTATTACATTGCATTATCCAAACTAGAGGTTTAGATAGGTAAGTGAAGTCCAGGTATATTTTACCCGGTGAAGAGAAGTGGTAGAGAAAACTAGTAAACAGAAGAAACCAGCATCTATTGAATACATCCGTAAAGCTGTGCTATTGATTTCAAATAGGTTATGCCATTTAATATTTATGACAAGCCTATGATGTACATATTATCATTTCCTATTGAATAAATTAATATACAGAGGCTTAGAAAGCTTTGATAACATTCCCAAAGTTAGAAAAGTCACACAGAATAAGGAAATAGAATTCACAACTCATGGGGTTTGTCTGTTCTGAGGTTGTTTTCTGTCCTGCCTGGAGTGAACTGAGTTTGTGAAACTTGATTGTAACCAAAATGAATCCAGAAAGGCCCTTTACTGAGTGAGGTAAGATCATATGCCCTTCTCATTTCTTCATGTACCTTTTCCCAGTTGCTGTGGCAAAGATGCTTCCCTAAAGAGAGAATGCAGCTACACTTTGCCAAAAGGAAGCAGAATTCATACTCCACGGTTTGGCTTTGGTTCCTATGTTAATACTGCCAGAGGATAAACGAGTTCAGATTCTGTATTGTGAAATTTGGGGTTGTAGAATAAAGTATCACAAATTCAATGATAATTACGTTTAGATGCTAAGATTATCCTTGCTGCCAAATGACAAAACAAAACAGTGATGATCATTGAATTTGCATCAATCCAGACTTTGTGCTTACTTATTCATGAACCCTGCACTGATTTTTACCCAACTCATAAAAGGTTTATAAGAATACAAGAGGAAACATACTGAAAAGTTTTTAAATATTTAGTAAACGAATGGCAAGTTTTCAAATTATGGTGGAAAATGAAAGTCATCTTTTTAGTTCAATGCAACAAACCTGCATTAGAATTTTCAAGTAGTTTGTTGCTTAAAAGAGATAAAAACTCCTACTTCTGCATTTAGAATCTGCCTTCTTGTATGGAGAGTTATGGAAAAAGTGAATATGCTTCTAGATCTACGTAAAACAAACTTTTGCTGAAATACCACTTCCTCTAATTTATCTGTCCCAGTCTGATCTATTTAGCCATTTTTTAATTTTGGATGCCTACTTATTGTGAAAAGCACCTGAACATTTAGATTACTGTTAATTCTTTGAAGAAAGTTCCAGGCTCTAAATGCCATTCTTTCCAGTATCCAGAGCAGTGGCTGCAGGTAAGAACCAGTTACGATGGTTAATTTTATGTGTGAACTTGACTGGGCCACAAGGTGCCAAGATATTCAGTGAAACCTTATTTCTGGGTGTGTGTGTAAGGGTGTTTCTGGATGAGAATAACATGTGATCAATAGACTGAGCAAACTAGATTGTCCTCCCTAACATGGGTGAGCCTCTTCCAATCTGCTGAAATCATCAATAGAATAAAAGGCTGAGTAAGAAAGAAATCTTTCTGCCTATTTTCAAGCTGGGACATTAATCTTTGCCTCAGACTTTGGACTTGGACTATTACTGAAACACCAGGGGTTTGGTCTAGGTCCTACAGTTCACTGCACAGCCAGCCAGTCACTGAGACAACAAGTATTGCCAACCAACAGGGCTTTAATCCGGTGCTGTAGCCAAGGAGATGGGAGCTCAGTCTTAAATCCATCTTCCTGACCAACTAAAACCAGGGATTTATATAGCAGGGAAGAGATCTAACAATGTATAAGAAAACAGGAACTAGGGAGGGGCAAGGAAGCAATCGTGATGAATGAGGGGTCCAAAGTCTCATCATCTGAATGTGGTATCTGGTTAGGTTCAGTTCTTTGATACTTTTTTTGTTTTTTGTTTTTTTTTTTTGAGAGGCTTGAAGATCCTTTCCTGAGGGAGGAACTCAGATAAAACAAAAAGTTTCAAACTTTAAGACCAGAAAAGCCCATTTCTATGTCTATCCATAACAACAGTCTATGGGACTATTAAGTCAGTTTCAGGGCCTAGACTAGAAATTATGCCTTCAGCTTTCCTGGTTCTTTTTCCTTTGTACTTAGACTGGACTGAACTATATAATCAGCTCTTGGGTTTCCAGCTCATAGGCTCCAGCTTGTAGACTGTAGATTGTTGCCTTCATAATCACATGAGCCAATTCCTTATTTAAGATATATAATGTATATATACATTATATATTTTTTATTTTATATGGGTATATATATATGTGATATATTGGTTTTGTTTTATATATGTGTGTGTACATATATATATATTTTTTTGGTTTTGGTTTTGTTTTACTAGATCTCTAGGACTTACTAACCTTGCATAAGTGACACCTTGTGCCCTTTGACCATATTTCCCCACATTTCTCTTTCCCCAGCCCCCAGAAACCACCATTCTTCTCTGCTTCTATGACTATTTTAGATTCCTCATATAAGTGAGATCATGCAGTATTTGTCCCCCGTGAGTGGCCTATATTATTTGTTGTAACGTCTTCCAGGTTCATCCATTTTGTTTCAAATGGCAGGGTTTTACTCTTTTTAAAGGCCAAGTAATATTCCATTTATGTATATACCACATTTTTTTGTCCTTTATCCATCCATGAACATTTAGGTTGCTTTCATATTTTGGCTATTAGGATAATGCTGCAATGAACATGGGATTCTGGGTATCTATTCAAGAATCTGACTTCAGTTGTTTCAGATATGCACCCAGAAGTGAGATTGCTAGATCAAAGAGTAATTCTTTTTTTAATTTTTGAGGAAACCCTATATTATTTTTCATAATGGCTATACAAGTTTCTATTCACACCAACAGTGTACAATGGTTCCTTTTTCTCTCCATTCTTGCCAGCACTTGTGATCTTTTGCTTCTTTGTGCCATCATAACAAGTGTAAGGTGACATCTCATTGTGGTTTTGATTTGGAGTTCCCTGAGAATTTGTGATGTTGAGCACATTTTCATATACCTGGTAGCCATTTCTATATCTTCCTGGAGAAATTTCTATTCAGTTCCTTTGCCCATTTTTAAATTGGCTTATTTGTGGGAGTTTTTTGTTTGTTTGTTTTTTGCTGTTGAGTTATAGGACTTCTAGCTGCATTTGGGATATTAACCCTTTATCAAATACATGATTTGCAAATATTTCCCCCATTTCATAGACTGCCTTTTCCTTTTGTTGTTTTTTTGTGTGTTTGTTTTTTGTTTTTATTTTTTTGTTTTTTTGCTGTGCATAAACTTTTTTGTTTGATTTAATCCCACTAATCTTTTATTTTGTTGCCTATGCTTTTGGTTGTTATATCCATGAAATCATTACCAAAGCCAATGTCAAGAAGTTTTTTCCCTATGTTTTCTTCTAAGAGATTTACAGTTTCAGGTCTTACATTTAAGTCTTTAATCCACTTTTAGAAAATTGTTCTGTATTATGTAATATAAAGTTTCAATTTCATTCTTTTATATGTAGACATCCAGTTTTCTCAGCATCATTTATTAAAGGGATTGTCCTTTACCCATTGTATATTCTTGGCATCTTTGTGGGAGATCAGCTGACTGTACATGTAAGGATTTACTTCTGTTCTATTTGTTCCAATGGCCTAAGACATGTGCATTTTATGTCAGTACTATCATATTTTGAATACTATAGCTTTATAATACATTGTGAAATCAGGAAATGTGATGCCTCCAATTTTGTTTTCCTTGCTCAGAATTGCCTTGGCTTCTTAGGGATTTCTATGGTTCCATAGAATTTTGGAATTTTTTTGTATTTTTGTAAAAAATGTTCTTGTAATTTTGATAGGGATTGCATTATATTGCTTTTAGTATGAGTATTTAAACAATATTAATTCCTCCAATCTATGAAAGGGGATATCTTTTCATTTATTTGTTTGCTTTAATTCTTTTCCTCAAGGTCTTATGGTTTGCAGCGTACATGTCTTTCATCTCTTTGAAAGTTTATTCCTAAATATTCTAGCTGATTAAATGGGACTGTTTTCTTAATCCTTTTCAGACCATTTGTTGTTCATATATAGAAATGCAACTAATTTTTGCATGTTGATTTTGGATCTGCAACTTTTACTAAATTCGTTTATTATTTCTTACAGGTTTGGGTTGGGTATTTTGTGTAATCTTAGGTTATTCTACGTATAAAATCACGTCTTCCACAAACAGATCATTTAACTTCTTCCTTTCCAATTTGAATGCATTTTATTACTTTCTACTGCCTGATTACTTTGGCTAGGACTTCTAGAACTACATGCTGAATGTAAGTGGCAAGAGTGGGCATCTTTGTCTTGTTCAGAATCTTAGAAGAAAATGTTTTTAGATTTTTACCACTGAGTATATTAGCTGTGGGATTTTTGTGTATGGCTCTCTTTGTTCAGGTAAGTTCTTTCTATACCTAATTGTTGAAATTTCTTAACATGAAGGAGTGTTGAATTTTGTCAAAAAAATTTTTTTCTGCACCTACTGAGATGATCATGTGATTTTTATCTTCTATTTTGTTAATGGTAAATCACAATCTGGTATATCACATTGAATGATTTGTATATATTAATCATCCTTGCATTCTAGGAATAAATACCATGTAGTCATGCTGTACAATCCTTTCAATGTACTGTTAAATTCAGTTTTCTAATATTTTTGGGGCCTTTTACATCTATATTCATCAAGGATATTGGCCTGTCATCTTTTTTCTTGTGATGTCTTTGACTGGTTTTAGTATCATGTTAATACTGGCCTCTTAAAATGAGTTTGGAAGCGTTTATTCTTCTATTTTTTGGAAGAGTTCACAAAGGATTGGTATCCATTCTTTAAGTATTTGGTAGAATTCAACTGTGAAGCCACCTGGTGCTGGGCTTGTTTTTATTGGGCTATTTTTGATTACTGATTAAATCTCTTTATTTGTTATTGGTCTTTTCTGGCTACCTATTGCTTCCTGATTGCATTTTGCCAGGTATTTTGTTTCTAGTATTTATTCATTTATTCTAAGCTGTCCAATTTAGTTCTCATATAATTGTTTATAATAGTCCCTTAAATCTTTTGTATTATTTCTGTCACATCCAGAAATACCTTCTCTTATTTCTGATTTTACTTTCATCTTTTCTCTTTTTTTATTTGTTAGTCTAGCTAAGGGCTTGTTGATATTTATCTGTTCAAAAATCCACTCTTTTGACAATTTTTCTGTTGTCTCTTTCCTATTATTATATTCATCTCTTTTCTAACTTTATTATTTCCTTCCTTCTTTCCTTTGAACTTGATTTATTTTTCTTTTTCGAGTTACTTGAAGTATAATATTAGGTTGTTTATAAGGGCTCAACTTTCCTCTTAGTACTGCTTTTGTGTATCTCATAAATTTGGGTGTGCTGTGTTCTTGTTTTCCTTTGCCTTGAGATATTACCTAATTTTCCTTTTGATTTTTTCTTTGACCCAATGATTGTTCAAGAGTGTGTTGTTTAACTTGCATGAAGTGTGAATTTTCCATTTCCTTTTGTTATTGATTCCTAGTTTCAACCTATGTTGCTTAGAAAAGATACTTGGAATTATTTCTATCGTCTTACATTAAGACTCATTTTGTGACGTGACGTGACGTATCCTGAAGAACAATTCATGTGCACTTGAGTAGAATCTATACTCTGTTGTTGTCAGATGGAATGCTGTAAGATGGAACTATTAAGAATAGTTGGTCTTTAATATTGTTTAAGTCTGCATTTTCCTTATGATATTCTACCCAGATGCAATATCCATTATTGAAAGTGGAGTATTAATGTCTATGCTATTATTATATTTCTATCTATTTCCCTTTTCAGATCTGTCAGTATTTGCTTTAAATATTTAGGCATTCTGACATCGGACACCTATATTTGTTGTATCTTCCTGTTGAACTGACCCTTTTATCATTACTTAATCTCCTTCTTTTTCCCTTGTTACAGCTTTTGTCTGAAAGTCTATTTTGTCGTAAATAACCGTATCCATGCCTGCTCTCTTTTGGTTATCATTTGCATATGTAAAAGTTGCAAGATTAAAAATGGAGTAACTCATGTTTAAAATCCTGACAAATCGAGCCAGAGAAGGCCACAAAAGGCAGGTTCTCATGCACAAAATCCCTGATAAGAACTTTTACAAAAAACTGCAAAAATCACAAACTTGCACAAAAGCCACTGCAACCTTACACACACAAAAATTCTTATACAAGGACATCTGCCCAGCAACTGCCTGTCCAGTCTTAAACTAGTGTCACTCTTGTTATTGGTCCTTGTAGCCAAGGATAATTGATTCTAAAAACTTATGTAATTCTCTCATTTTTCCTTTAAAAACATGTATCTGTCTTAACCTCCGTGAAATATGTACATAGCCATTTTTGCATTGTTGAAATTCTCCATTTGATATTGGAATTCATTCTTAAGTAAATGTGGCTATGTTATACATTATTTTAATGTGCATTTCTTTATTTTGTTTTTGCTAATGACTTATTACTTGATGTTAATTTTATGTTTAATTTAGACAATGAAAATGATGTTAGACAAAAGCAAATTTGAGTGATTTTCTTATTCAAGTTCAAAATGGGTCATAAAGCAGCAGAGACAACCCACAACATCAATGCATTGAGTCCAACTACTAATGAACTGTATAGTGCAGTGGGGTTTCGAGAAGTTTTACAAAGGAGCAAGAGCCTTAAAGATGAGGGGCATAGTGGCCAGCCTTTGGAAGTTGACAAGGACCAGTTGAGAGGAATCACCAAAGCTGATACTTTACAACTACACAAGAAGATGCCGAAGAAATCATCACTGACCATTCTATGATCATTTGGAATTAGAAGCAAATTGGAAAGGTGAAAAAGCTTGGTAAGTGGGTATCTCATGAGCTCAGTGAAAATTGTTAAAAATTGTCGCTTTGAAGTGTTGTCCTCTCTTATTCTATGCAACAATGAACTATTTCTCAATCAGATTGTGACATGTGACAAAAAGTGGATTTTATGTGACAACCAGTTCAGTAGTTGAACTGAGAAGAAGTTCCAAAGAACTTCCCAAAGCCAAACTTGTACCAAAAAGAGACCTGGTCACTGTTTGGTGGTCTGCTGCCAGTCTGATCCACTACAGCTTTCTTTTCTTTTCATTCCTTTTTGAGATGGAGTTTCACTCTTGTTTCCCAGGCTGGAGTGCAATGGTGTGATCTCAGCTCATTGCAACCTCCACCTCCCAGGTTCAAGCAATTCTCCAGCTTTAGCCTCCTGAGTAGCTAGGATTACAGGCGTGCGTGTGCCGCTACGCCAGGCTAATTTTGTATTTTTAGTAGAGGCAGGGTTTCACCATGTTGATCAGCCGGGTCTTGAACTCCTGACCTCAGTGATCCGCCCACCATAGCCTCCCAAAGTGCTGGGATTGCAGGCATGAGCCACTGCACCTGGCCCACTACAACTTTCTGAATCCGAGCGAAACCATTATATCTCATAAGTCTACTCAGCAAATTAATGAGCTGTGCCAAAAACTGCAACACCTGCAGCCAGCATTAGTCAACAAAAAGGGCCCAATTCTTCTCCATGAAAATGCCCAACTGCACGTTGCACAACCAATGCTCCAAAAGTTGAACAAATTGCACTAAGAAGTTTTGCCTCATCCGCTATATTCACCTGACTCTCACCAACTGACTCCCATTTCTTCAAGCATCTTGACAACTTTTTGCAGACAAAACCCTTCCACAAACAGCAGGATGCAGAAAATGCTTTCCAAGAGTTGGTCAAATCCTGAAGCATGGATTTTCATGCTACAAGAATAAACAAACTTATTTCTCATTGGCAAAAATGTATTGATTATAGTGGTTCCTATTCTGATTAATAAAGATGTGTTTGAGCCTAGTTATAATGATTTAAAATTCATGGTCCAAAACTGCAGTTACTTTTGCACTAACCTATATTGCCATTGCAATGCCCATTCCCAAATAAATATCATTTGCTTTTTGAAAGTTTCTCCCTATCTGTTGTTTAGGTTGATCTAATTTTGTGTCCACTAAGCAGGAAGAAAGTGACCTCACCACAGATAGATCAGTGGCCCCTGGAATCAAGTGCAATACTAACTGAGCCCTTGGCATTTTCCACTTCCATGAGTTCCTTTTTTTGCCCAGGTGGATCTCTTCAATTTTTAGATTCTTTCCCTATGGCGGGTTCCTTTTTACTTTATTCAGGATCTGATTGGCTTATAAGGTTGCTGTAAACAAAGAAACTTGCAAATATGGTGAGTACCCAAATTGTGGAAGCGGGAAAGGGAGATCATCTACCCCGAACACACACTCCAGTGAGAAAACTGAGGGTCTAGATTATGGAAGAAAATTATGATCTTACCTGGAGCTGAGTCAATTGAGAGAGCCAATCAAAATACAGGGGTAGAAGAAGCAGTGGGAAAAGTTCTGTGAGCTCTCTGGGTCCCCTAGAAAACCATTTCTGCCTGGCCTCACAGTTGTCCTTTGGTAGGGTGGCCAAAGGCACTGGGAAAGGCCACAGGGAGAAGGAAATTTCCAGGTGAACTTGTAACAATTTGAACTGATTGAGAAGTCTCTTGGCCAGAACTCAGGAGAGGGCATGAATCCTGTATGCAGACTCCATAGGCAGGGAAAGAAGGTAACCCATGCATGCTTTCACAGCTAGGAGGCAGGTAGCCTGAGGCAAGTTCTCAGCCCTGCTTGCTCACTGCCCAGAAACAGACTCAGTGCTATTGGGAGCAGGGGCAGTGGGAGTGACACCAGCTTTCTGGATTGCGTGGGAGCTGTGTGAGGCCTGTAACTGCTGGCTTTCCCCCACTTCCCTGACAACCTGCATGACACAGTAGAGACAACCATAATCTTCCTAGAATCGTAACTCCATTGACCTGGGAACTTCAGCCCATCTCCCAGAGCAGCTGCAGCAAGACTTGACCAAGGAGAGTCTGACCTCAGATATATCTAGCCCTGCATAGCTGAAGACAAAGGGCATACACTCTTGGGAGTTCCACTGCCTATTCCTCTCCATACAACCACAGCTGATACTCTCTGAAAAGCACCACCTCCCGGCAGGAGGCAACCAGAATAAAAATAGTGCATTAAACCACCAAAGCTAAGAACCCTCACAGAGTCCACTTCAACCCCCTGCCAGCTCCACCAGAACAGGTGCTGGTATCCATGGCTAAGAGACCCAAAGACAGTTCACATCACAAGACTCTGTGGAGACAACCCCCAGTACCAGCCCAGAGCCTGATAGACTTGCTGAGTGGCTAGATTCAAAAGAGAGATAACAGAGAAGAGATCCAAGATGGCCGATTAGGAGCAGCTCAGGATTGCAGCTCCCAGAAGCGCGGAGGATGAGTGGACGCCGCATTTCTAGATGTATTTTTATTGCCCACAGACCAGGAGGTTCCGAGGCGGAGGAGCCCCATGGGTCACCAGTGTGGTTGGTTTGGCCCCCACGGCTGTTTTGGCCGGTGCACCTGTTTTCGCCAGCGGGGCTGTTTTGCTGGCGCCCCAGCACGGTGATTCTCTGTACAAAATACTTGGGTCCAGGCGCCATTTTAGCTGGCGATTGGAGCTCCTAGGACACAGAGTCACCCATTCATCTGATTAAAAAGGCGACTGAAACAGGGAGCCAGGCCAGGAGATTCCCAGGCAAAATAGTGCCACGAATCTCAGCGTGGCTGTTTCAGCCGGCACAGTGGGTTGCCACACAGGAAATCACACAGATCCCAGTGCTTTTTCAACAGGTGACTGGAACACCTGGGAGACAGTCGACCATTCAGCTAAAAAAAAAAAAAAAGGCTCTGAGGCACGGAGCCAGGTGATCAGGCTCGGCTAGTCCCACCCTCACAAAAAAACAGCAATCGGAAATGCTCTGGATTGAGAGTTTCACAGCAAGCACAGCTGAACCTGGGACGGTCCAGCTCTGTGGGGGAGGCGCGTCAGCCATTACCAAGGCAGTCCATCACTACGGAGGTAATTTGCCGTTGCTGAGGCAGCCCACCATTGTGAGGCAGCCTGCCATTACAGAGAGAGTCCACCATTATAGAGGTGGGCCACCATTGCCGAGGCAGTTCTAACTACACCCGTATAAACCGGACTGCAGGGAAGTTCACATGGCAGCTGGGCAGAGCCCACAACAGCTCAGCAAAGCCTCTGCAGGCAGACAGTGACTAGGCTGCCTCCTCGCTGGGTAAGGCAGCCCTGAAAAAAGCCAGCAGCACAACAGAAACTCATAAATAAAGCCCTAACTCCCCAGGACAGAGCACCTGGGGGAAAGAAAAGGTGGGGGGGGTTATGAGTTCTACTGCAGCAGACTTAAATGTACCTGCCCAGCAGCTCTGAATGAACGACAGAGCTCACAGCTCAGCACTTGAGCTCCTATAGAGGACACACTGTCTCCTCAAGCAGCTCCCTGACCCACGTATATCCAAAGAGTCACCTCATAAAGGAGAGCTCAGACTGATATCTGGTAGGTATCCTTCTGGGACAAAGATAGCAGCAGAAGAAAACTGGCAGCAACGATTACTGTTCTGCAGCTGCTGCAGGTGATCCCCAGGCAAGCAGAGCCTGGAGTGGACCTCAGCAGTCCTACAGCAGAGGGCCAGACTGTTAGAAGGAAAACTAAGAAACAGAAAGAAAGAACTTCATCATGAACAAATAGGACGTTCATTCAGAGACCCAATCTGAAAGTCAACAACTACAAAGATGACAGGTGGATAAATCCAAACATGGGAAGAAACCAGCACAAAAAGGATGAAAACACCCGAAACCAGAATGCCTCTCCTCCTACAAGGGATCACAACTCCTCACCAGCAAGGAAACAAGGCTGGATGGAGAATGAGTGTGATGAATTGACAGAATCAGGTTTCAGAAGGTAGGTAATAAGAAACTCCTGTGAGCTAAAAGAACATGTTCTAACCCAATGCAAAGAAACTAAGAACGTTGAAAAAAGATTTGATGAAATGCTAACGAGAATAATCAACTTAGAGAGAAATACAAGTGAATTGATGGAGCTGAAAAACACGAGAACTTCGCGAAGCATAAACAAGTTTCAACAGGCGAATTGATCAAGCAGAAGAAAGGATATCAGAGGTGGAAGATCAACTCAATGAAATAAAATGAGAAGGCAAGAGTAGAGAAAAAAGGGTAAAAACGAATGAACAAAGTCTCCAAGAAATATGGGACTATGTGAAAAGACATAATCTACGTTTGATAGGTGTACCTGAATGTGATGAAGAGAATGAATCCAAGCTGGAAAATACTCTTCAGGATATTATCCGGGAGAACTTCCCCAACCTAGCCAGGCAGGCCAACATTCAAATACAGGAAATACAGAGAACACCACAAAGATATTCCTCCACAACAGCAACCCCAAGGCACATAATCATCAGATTCACCAGGGTTGAAAGGAAGGAGAAAATGCTCAGGGCAGCCAGAGAGAAAGGTCAGGTTACCCACAAAGGGAAGCCCATCAGACTCATAGCAGATCTCTCAGCAGAAACCCTATAAGCCAGAAGAGAGTGGGGGCCAATATTCAACATCCTTAGAGAAAAGAACTTACAACCCCAGAATTTCATATCCAGCCAAACTAAGCTTCATAAGTGAAGGAAAAATAAAATCCTTTATGAACAAGCAAGTACTCAGAGATTTCATCACCACCAGCCTGCTTTACAAGAGCTCCTGAAAGAGGCACTAAACATAGAAAGGAACAACCAGTACCAGCCACTCCAAAAACATACCAAACGGTAAAAAGCATCAACACAATAAAGAAACTGCATCAACTAACAGGCAAAACAGCCAGCTAGCATCAAAATGACAGGATCAAATTCACACATAACAATATTAACGCTAAATGTAAATGGGCTAAATGCCCCAATCAAAAGACACAGACTAGCAAATTGGATAAAAAGTCAAAACCCATTGGTGTGCTGTATCCAGTAAACCCATCTCACATGGAAAGATACATAAAAGCTTAAAATAAAGGGATGGGGGAAGATTTATCAAGCAAATGGAGAGCAAAAAAAAAGCAGGAGTTGCAATTCTCATCTCTGATAAAATAGACTTTAAACCAACAAAGATCAAAAGAGACAAAGAAGAACATTGCATAATGGTAAAAGGATCAATGCAACAAGAAGAACTAACAATCCTAAATATATATGCACCCAATACAGGAGCACTCAGATACATAAGGCAAGTTCTTAATGACTTACAAAGAGATTTAGACTCCCACACAATAATAGTGGGAGACTTTAACATCCCATTGTCAATATCAGATAGATCAATGAGACAGAAAATTAACAAGGATATCCAGGACTTGAACTCAGACCTGGACCAAGCAAACCTAATAGATACTTACAGAACTCTCCACCCCAAATCCACAGAATATACATTCTTCTCAGCACCACATTGCACCTACTCTAAAACTGACCACATAATTGGAAGTAAATCACTCCTCAGCAACTGCAACAGAACGGAAATCATAACAAACAGTCTCTCAGACCACAGTGCAATCAACTTAGAACTCAGAATTCAGAAACTAACTCAGAACCACACAGCTTCATGGAAATTGAACTGGATCTTGAATGTTGACTGAATAAACAATGAAATGAATGCAGAAATAAAGATGTTCTTTGAAACCAACAAGAACAAAGACACAAGGGACACATTTAAAGCAGTCTCTAGAGGAAAATACATAGCAATAAATGCCCACATGAGAAGCAAGCAAAGATCTAAAATCAACACCCTATCATCAAAATTGAAAGAGCTAGAGGAGCAAGATCAAAAAAACTCAAAACCTAGCAGAAGACAAGAAATAACTAAGATCAAAGCAGAACGGAAGGAGCTAGAGACACAAAAATCCCTTCAAAAAACCAATAAATCCAGGAGCTGGTTTTTTGAAAAGATCAACAAAATAGACAGACCATTAGCCTGATTAATAAAAAAGAAAAGAGAAAATAATCAAATAGATGCAATAAAAAATGATAAAGGGGATATCACCACAGATTCCACAGAAATTCAAACCATATCAGAGATTATTACAAAAAACTCTATGCACATAAACTAGTAAACCTGGAAGAAATGGATAAATTCCTGGACACTTGCATCCTCCCAAGCCTAAACAAGGAAGAAGTCGAAACCCTGAATAGATCAATAACAAGGTCTGAAGTTGAGGCAGCAATTAAGAGCCTACCACCCAAAAAAAGCCCAGGTCCAGATGGATTCACAGCTGAATTCTACCAGACATACAATGAGGAGCTGATACCCTTCCTTCTGAAACTATTCCAAACAATCCAGAAAGAGGGAATCCTTCCCAGATCATTTTATGAGACCAACATCATCCTGATACCAAAACCCGGCAGAGACTCAGCAAGAAAAGAAAACTTCAGGCCAATATCCATGATGAACATAGATGCAAAAATCTTCAATAAAATACTGGCAAACTGATTGCAACAGCACACCAAAAAGCTTATCCACCATGATCAAATAGGCTTCATCCCGTGGATACAAGGCTGCTTCAACATATGCAAGTCTATAAATGTAATTCACCACATAAACAGAACCAAAGACAAAAACCACATGATTATCTCAATTGATGCAGAGAAGGCCTTTGACAAAATTCAACAGCCCTTTATGCTAAAAACCCTCAGAAAACTAGGTATTGATGGAACGTCTCTCAAAATAATAAAAGATATTTACGACAAACCCACAGCCAGTATCATACTAAATGGGCAAAAACTGGAAGCATTCCTTTTGAAAACTGGCACTAGACAAGGATGCCCTCTCTCACCACTCCTATTCAATATAGTATTGGAAGTTCTAGCCAGAGAAATCAGGCAAGAAAAAGAAATAAAGGGTATTCAGTTAGGAAAGGAGGACATCAAATTGTCTCTATTTGCAGATGACATGATTTTATATTTAGAAGACCCCATCATCTCAGCCCAAAATCTCCTGAAACTGATAAGCAACTTCAGCAAAGTCTCAGGATACAAAATCAATGTGCAGTAATCTCAAGCATTCCTATACACCAGTATCAGACTTAAAGAGAGCCAAATCAAGAACAAACTGCCATTCACAATTGCTACAAAGAGAATAAAATACCTAGGAATACAACTAACAAGGAATGTAAAGGACCTCTTCAAGGAGAACTACAAACCACTGCTCAACGAAATAAGAGAGGACACAAGCAGATGGAGAAACATTCGATGCTCATGGTTAGGAAGAATCAGCGTCGTGAAAATGGCCATACTGCCCAAAGTAATTTACAGATTGAACGCTATCCCCATCAAGCTACAAATGACCTTCTTCACAGAACTGGGAAAAACCACCTTAAACTTCATAAGGAACCAAAAGAGAGCCCACATAGCCAAATCAATTCTAAGCAAAAAGAACAAAGCGGGAGGCATCACACTACTGGACTTCAAACTATACTACAAGGCTACAGTCATCAAAACAGCATGGTACTGCTACCAAAACAGAGATACAGACCAATGGAACAGAACAGAGGCCTCGGAGGCAACACAACACATCTACAACCATCTGATCTTTGACAGACCTGACAAAAACAAGCAATGGGGAAAGGATTCCCTGTTTAATAAATGGTGTTGGGAAAACTGGCTAGCCATGTGCAGAAAGCAGAAACTGGACCCCTTCCTGACGCCTTACACTAAAATTAACTCCAGATGGATAAAAGACTTAAACGTAAGACCTAACACCATAAAAACCCTAGAAGAAAATCTAGGCAAAACCATTCAGGACATAGGCATAAGCAAGGACTTCATGACCAAAACACCAAAAGCATTGGCAACAAAAGCCAAAATAGACAAATAGGACCTAATCAAACTCCACAGCTTCTGCACGGCAATAGAAACAGTCATTAGAGTGAATCAGCAACCAACAGAATGGGAAAAATTTTTGCAGTCTACCCATCTGACAAAGGGCTGCTATCCAGAATCTACAAAGAATTAAAACAGATTTACAAGAAAAAAACAAACAAGCCCATTCAAAAGTGGGTGAAGGATATGAACAGACACTTTACAAAAGAAGACTTACATGATGCCAACCAACATATGAAAAAATGCTCATCATGATTGGTTATTAGAGAAATGCAAATCAAAACTACATTGAGATACCACCTCATGCCAGTTAGAATGGCGATCATTAAAAAATCTGGCGACAACAGATGCTGGAGAGGATGTGGAGAAATAGGAACAGTTTTACACTGTTGGTGGGAGTGTCAATTAGTTCAACCATTGTGGAAGACAGTGTGGCGATTCCTCAAGGACCTAGAAATAGAAATTCCATTTGACCCAGCAATCCCATTACTGGGTATATATCCAAAGGATTATAAATCATTCTACTATAAGGACACATGCACACAAATGTTCATTGCAGCACAGTTTACAATAGCAAA
>PVKV010022660.1:0-34899 GCA_004027835.1 Alouatta palliata | reverse complement strand
GTGTGCATGTGTCCTTATAGTAGAATGATTTATAATCCTTTGGATATATACCCAGTAATGGGATTGCTGGGTCAAATGGAATTTCTATTTCTAGGTCCTTGAGGAATCGCCACACTGTCTTCCACAATGGTTGAACTAATTTACACTCCCACCAACAGTGTAAGAGTGTTCCTATTTCTCCACATCCCCTCCAGCATGACTTATTTCTTTATTTCACTTTACATACAAACTTCTTAGAATTTTTCCAGTGGTGTTCTGGCAAATATTTAATAGCCAGGTCTAATAATAGACAAATACATAAGGCCTACTTTATTGTTGTCTTTGTTAGAGAGCTGCTATAACAAAATACCATAAATTAGGTAATTTATAAACAACAGAAATACTTCTAAAGGCTGGGAAGCACAAAATCAAGGCACCAGCAGCTTTGGTGCCTGGTAAAGGCTGCTCACTGCTTCTCAGATGGTGCCTTATTGCTGTGTCCTTACATAACAGAAGAGCAAAAGAGCAAAGGGGAGGAACATACATAGTAAAAGAGCAGAAGAGAGTAAACCAACTCCCTCAAGCCCTTTGGTAAGGCACTAATCTCATCCATGAGGGCTTTATTCTCAGGGCTCAATCATTTCCTAAAAGTCCCACCTCTTAATACTATCATATTATTGATTAAATTTCAACATATGGATCCTAGAGGACACATTCACACCACAGGAATGATGTTCGTCAATTTCTGTGAAATAACTACTATCACTGTGAGTGATGGGAAGCTATCAGACATGACTACACTGACTACAGAGGTGGGAAGAAAAGCACCTTCTCTCAAGCCCTAGGAGCCACCCAAGCATACTGCCAGATTTGTCTAGACTTGCCAGCTCCATGTCCTCTCTTGCCTTTATTATCTCTTAAACTTATTTCAATTAGACCTTTGTTCTTAACACTATTAAAACCACAGCTCCCAGAGTCATTAATTCAGTCCTTGTTTTACTCCACTTCTCAGCAGCATTTGATAACATTGATCAATCCTTCTTTTTTTGAAACACTGTCCTATGGTATCTAAGAATCAAATACTCCTGATTCTTTTCTAACTTTGGTGGCACTCCTCTTAGTTACCTTTGCTGAACACTGCATGTTGAAATGTCTCAGGGCTCAATCCTCTGTTTCATCTCTACTCTATCTATCCCCATTCCTCAAAGCAGTTACTCCTAATGGGACAGAGCTACCTCCTAGGGGAGGTTTTGAGAACTCACGGAAGCAATTCAGTTCCTAATAATATTCTGAAGTTACTAATATATAGTGGGTGGGTTTCAGGGACACTAGGCATTCTCAATGCTGTGGAGAATACTGTGGAATAAATAATTGTCTCACTTCTTGTATACTTTACAAATGACTTGCTGGATACTTATGTAAATGTAAAACTCATTTACAATATAAAAATACAAAGTTTTTGCATGATTTTAACATGCAATGAAACTTCTATGATTGCAATCACCCTGGAAACTAAAGGAATGTTGAATTCTGTTGTGGCTAGAACTTAACCAAAAGCTGTTCACCATGTTGGAAAATCACAACATAAGTGCTGTGATTTGAATTTTATCTCACCAAAATTCATATGGTGAAATCTTAACTTTCAGTACAGCTGTTTTGGAGACAGGACCTTCATGAAAGTAATTAAAAGAGGTTATAATGGTAAAGCCTTTACCTGATATAATTAGAGTCCTTAAAAGGAGAGACAGGAGACCGTCACAGTTGTGTGGTTGACGTCTCTCATGAAGACTCAGTGAGAAAGCAGCTCTCTCCAAGCCAGGATGAGAGCCCTCACCAGAAACTCAACAGGCTGGCACCCTGATCTCCTATTTTTCCTTAAAAAATTGTAATCTCACTGTTGTAAGGCAGCTAAATCTCTTTGAACTAAAGTGTCAGACAGTGACATGATTATTTAGGGGTTCTCTGCATGAATGCTTATTTTTTTCCAAGTCAAAAAATATTTCAATCAACAACAAAGAAGGTCTATTAATTGAAAAGCATCTGACTGGAACTGAACTCTCTAAATAAAATGATCTTGTTTTTCTCAATGGCATAGTACATTAAAAAAAGAGGATAAAATTAACACTATTAAGTGTTCCTAAAAGAGATGATTAAAATAGTGAGACATTGTTTATTTTAATGAGCTACTGGTAATAGAAAATCACTTTGTGAAGAAACTCGGTACCAATAGCTAATAATAAATCATCAGGAGTTTCTGCTTAGTCTTATGAATTAAATTACATTTTCATTGTGCATTTTCTTTTAGTGATAGAATTCTACCAATTTACCATTCATGACTGAACTTAATGCCTACTATATTGGGATTCTCACCAGAAAAGAACTTTCTTTATTCTTTATTTCCAAAACAGTGCAAAAACAAACAAAAAACTGTGATTATATCAACTGATTTTGGGCATATTGTGATTATTCATATGTTCATAATCCATCAGTGTATATCTATCAGAGGACAACCATGATGGCTTTTCAGTGCTACCACCTGAAAGTTATCCATGTAAGCCTGGTTTTTCATGACTCTGAATGAGTCATTACCACTCAAAGATCTTTTTAATTCATTTAGATGTTTGCCCATAAAATCCTATGTCATAGATTTCCTTCCTTTTTTACAAGTCTCCAATTCCAAGCTGGCTATCCTTTCTAAAGACATTAAATTTTATACCTACCACTATTATTTTTTAACTATATGAAATAAGCTCTTTATATCAACTACTCTACTCCTCATTTCAAACACGTCTTTCTTATTATTCAACACCTTATCCTTCCGTGGTTTTTAAGAAATTAGCTTCTTCCTTTTAGTGCTACCTTCTTAACTTGTGTTCACAAATCCATTACTGCCAGCTTCCGTCCCTGCCCCTTCACTGCCTCTTTTCCCCTCTGCCTTTAAGTACCTTCAAGTCTTCCCTTGATTTTAATCTATCTAACTAGCAACTTACAATACTATTTTCATCATGGTGCTTCAAATGCTTCAAAAGTTCTCTAAGGTCTCTCAGTTACTACAATATTTTGCTAAGGCATTCATGATCTTCACCATGTTGGCCCTAAATGGCTCTTCTATACTACTCTCCAGAACAAAATCTTTGCTTTTGTTTGATTGTTTTTGTTTCATTTTGTTTGATTGACTTTGCTTTTGTTTAATTGACTAAAGGCTGATTGGATTCATCCTTTCCAAAGAGAGTTTAATCACTGCCTTTCCTGATTTTTGACAATACTGTGAATTTCACTTAAATTACCTACATCTTTCTTCATTTGCCTGATTTCTAAGCTTCAGCTCAAATTCTGTCTTTTCTGTGAAGCTTCTCTTACAGCCCTAGACCACATTTAAGCTACATTTTTCTCATTCCCTACAGATTTTACATGCCAACTCCTTGATTAGGACCTAATTATAAGAATATTTAAATTTACATTTGCATTCATGTTTATATCTGCATTCTTTCCTGCAACAACAACCAACCAACAAGCCAACATTTACTGAGTACTCATGTGTCAGTTATTCTGGTGGGTCACAGAAATATTAATATAAGAATGAATAATGTTTCTTTTATTTAGTCAGAGCTCTTAGTACAATGCATCTCTCAGATAATAAAAAGTATTTACTGAAGACAAGTAAACTCTCATCAACAAGCCGGCTGTTAAAAGCATCTATTCCAAAGATACTGTGAAGTTGCTATGTATACAGAAACACAACAAAAAATATCATGAAAGAACTGGAAGATTTGTGTGATCTCAACACCAGGTGCTGATTATTTTGAGAGTCAAAGCAAGCATATATTTTAAACTCACGTTTTCTAAGAAACACATTTCAGCATTCCCACTATTGCCAGTACACCTGACAAGTAGGTAGAAACCTATTATTTGCAAGCATATTGAACAATATATTACTAATAATTACTAATATCCAAGATACTCTGATTGCAAAAATGCATCTTAAAAGAGAAAATACAGATGTCAAAACTGTACAAGCAAAAAAAAAAAAAAACAGAACAGCTTAAAGCATACACACATCTCTATACATGCTGGTAGTTATAATAAAACACATTCAAATTGTTACATTCCATTATTTTCAAAGAATATATCTTAAAATTGTATGTTCTACATACCTGTCCAGTCTCCTACTATTTTAAGATGAACCCCAAATGTTGCTTTGGTTTCAGTAGGACACTAAAAAAAATGAATACTAGGATCAATTGTGATTAATAATTACATAATGCAAGACTATGATTCAATTACAACTTTTATCCTGACAGCAAGTCCTTCAAGTCAATACATAATAGAAAGGAACAGACTAAAATCTATGTAGATCCTTATCAGTGGGAAACAAAAGCAATGTCAACAGTTCAATAAGACCATATTTCTCTAGAACCTATAAATACTTACATAAAACAATACACTACACACGTTAAAATTGCTAGTGTATTTCATTTAACTACAAATCTTGCTAAAACATCTTCTGAGTTAAAACACATAGAAGAAACGCCAGTTTTTAATCACAAAGGAAGAAATAAAAACTAATGATTTTTTGCATCCTTTTCTCCCTAGATATTATATACCTATCCTAACAAATTCCAAGGAGAAAAAATTATTAATGTGACATTAATTTTCCATGCCCAACAATTATGCTCCTACTGAAATAACTATTTCATTCCCATCCTTAGTTCTCAGAAGAAATCTGGAGTGGTGAGGGTACCTGTGGAAGGAGATGAGCTGTGCAAGTGTAGGTTAAAAAAAGTGCTGTGGTCCCATATTTAGGTAACCTAGAAGACATCCAGGTAGTCAAAATGAAAGAATAAAATTTAGTTTACAATAAGAAAAATGTAAAACCTCCTCTTGTTTTCTGGATTCCTACTCCCTTATCCTCAATTCCAAAATTTGAATAATGTTTTTTTCATAACTCATTTGGTAACAATATCTGATTTGAATTAATGGGAGGCTAATATTTCTGTGTAAAAATTCATACATAAGTATTGTTCTACAGAATTATCAACTTGTTTAAGCATGCTGACTAACATCCTGTTGGAGATATTAAGTACTATATATAAATATGCTTACCTTTTAAAGTCCATAAATTCTGAAATTCTAAAAATGCATCTAAATTAAGGGCTATGGGAAAGGGACCATCTGCCTGTGACTACCCAGCTTTTATCAAGTATCCATGTGCCATGGGAAGTAAGTGATTTATTTTCAAAATTTACAATAACTTTACAGAGTTATGTTTTATAGATAAGAAAATGGAGTAATTGAGGCTTAAAATACTGACTTGCCCAATAAAAAGACAAGACAAAATTCGGATCCAGGTCTGTTAATTCTTAATTATAGCAGGCCACTGTCTCCATTAAAGAAAAGATACATAAAATGGGTGAGTTGCATAAGAAATCGAACGGAATAAGAGGAAAAAAGGCATGTGTTGATCATTAGTAGAATCCGTATGCCACAATATGAATTAAGAGGAAATAGAGGCTGAAGTTAAGGCAAAGATAAAAGAAAACAGCAGTGGAAGGGCCCTCTGATCAGTGACTGGGTTACATAAAGCAAGTCCAAGACTTCAGAGCTCACTGTGTTGACTGGTTAATGGAGGTCATGTAGGGATGCTATAAGGAGAAAAATAAATGGAGATGAAGGTACCATGAAGATATGTTAACAACTCATTAGGTAAAAAGGAAAGGTAGCTCAAAAATCAGTAAAAACACTAAATATGTATTTACATAGATAGGTATTATATTATATATATAATGTTATATATAATACATAAGGTAGATATTAGTCATTCATAATAAATTATAAACAAACTAAAAGCACATAATCTATGTTCAAGGACTGGAATTAATGTACCATGGAATGTCCAAACTACTACTTTACAATTAGTGTTTCTGATCGGATTATTATTGCTAACAGTAGCATAAAATATTGAAGTAAATTGAAACATTTTAAATGACATTGTTTAAACATTTATACTATTAAAATTATATTTTATTTATAACTGTGATTCTATAATTAATTGTTTTATTTACATTGTAACTTTCTTTGTTATTGTTGTTGAGATGGAGTCTCGCTCTGTCACCCAGGCTGGAGTGTAGTGGCTCAATCTCAGCTCACTGCAACCTCTGCCTTCCAGGTTCAAGCGATTCTCCTGCTTCAGCCTCCCAAGTAGCTGGGATTACAGGCATGTGCCACCATGCCCAGCTATTTTTCTTGTGTTTTAATAGAATCAGGGTTTTACTATGATACCCATGCTGGTCTCAAACTCTTGGCCTCATGTGATCCATCCACCTCGCCTCCCAAAGTGCTGAGATTACAGGCATAAGGCACCACACCCAGGCTACATTGGGATTTTTAATAACTGAAAGCAACCAGTTTTGTCATCAATAAATCTCCAAATAAAATGATATTACGTACAACAACCACTCACGATTTTACTATATATTACTACAGGCTGGCCAGAGTCTCTGTATAATAAAACTTGTAGCTCTCAGAACACAAGATACCCAACAAAGATCTGAGCTACCAATCTGATTGTCCACATGACACTGGATGTCCTTCACTGTGAACTAGATCTCAGGTTATAAAAAGATGACCTAAAGTCAAGAAGAATCAGAATGGAAAGCAAAGAACGTTTGTTCTTGTGTGCCTGAGGGTACATGTGGCTTGAGTTAATCTCATAATGCATTCTAAAATAAAATACATATTTTGCCAAATATTAATATCTCTGTTCAATTCTTTCAAAGCAGATATTGTAAAAGGTAATTACACACAATGTTTAACATCTCTTTGAGTCTCCTTGGAGACTGTAAACTTCTCTCTTCTAAGTACCAGTTCAAGGTATCAATATAGCTTCAAATGCTGGTCTGATTTTGAATGGATAAAACAAAATACTGTCTCTCCCAGCCTCTTGGAAATAATGTTTTGATAAGTCACTGATACTTCTCCAAACTAAGAACTTTAACAGTCTTTAGCTAAGCATGTATCCTCATATTTGCAAGGAAGTTTCACAGAATAACATACAGAATGACTTTAGTATATGTAGTTTGAAAACTGAAGATCTTAAAATCACATTTTAGCATCTTTGCATAAAAAAAATCCAGATTCACTAATATTGCTAGAACACATTGTAGTGATTCATTGTTTTCTCACTGTCTTTTTGTTTTAGAAAACTTCACTTTCTTTTTGTTTTAGAAAATTTCTCAAAGGGAAAAAATAGTACAAGTATTGATATCTATAGCGTCGTTGTTTCTCTTAAAACATGAATAAAAAGATACGCTCATGGATATTTTTCAGTTAAAAAAGTTACAGAATAATATGTGTAGTTTGGAACATATTAACATAAAAATAAAAAGACAGATATTTGTACTTTTTTCTCACTAAAGATAATATATGATAAAATTTTAGGAATACTAACTTGGGAAGTATAAATGATGACAGAGAAATCTCACAATTATTTCATATGTATCTATGTTTTAAAATTGATCCAAGCCTTTGCTATGATAATAATTTTTAAGTATTTTGAAATTTTAATTTAACTGTAAACAGTAAGATATTGCTGAATCTCTTTAGTTTTCTCCAAATAAAAAATAAAGTTTGGATCACGTCGATCTTAATGTAAATAATAGAATATATATTCACCTGAGTCTAAGGATAAGAAAAATAAAAAGTGACACTTTGACTGTAATAACAGATGTGGAGAAATATGTACTTTAATGTCCTTGAGGAAATATAACCTTTAACTTCCAATTATTTCTTCAATATGGCACTGGGTTTTTAATGTGCACAAATGACTAATAATTTTATAACAAAATATAAAAAGATATTTGTAACTTGTCTTACGTTTGGGAACTAAATGTAAAATTGATGTCACTTGATGTCACTGCACATTGTCTTTGAATAAATATGAATTTATATAACATAAAACAATTACAAGATGCATTTTTATTGGTAAATCAAGAGCCTTTTAGTAAAAATTAAAAATGATTCCAAAATAGCAACTTTTCTAGAACTAAATGTGTTAAAACTGAGAAAATGATCACAGAATATGATGTTCTTTAATTATTTTTGTCGTCTTTATTTTAACCGTTTCTTCCCAAGCTCTTAATTTCATACTTTTGACTGCCTGTTAGACGTGTATACCTGAAATTCACTCTAAATTTACCATATCTAAAATTAGTTATCTTATTAATACTTCCAAAACTAACTTCTCCTTCTAATTCCATATATCTGGAAATAGAACCTACATCCTTCTCAGAACAGAGACTCAAATCTCTCTGAGTAATATTACTCATTTAACTTACCAGCATTCAATCACCTTTCATTTCCTGTCAAACAGGCTTCCCAATGAAAATGTCTGATCACAGCAATCTCCTATTGATTAACCTTTTGTGGTCTCCTGTGAAAAAACACCCATATTCTTTCTGTCCTACGGCCTATGGCCAAACCCATCTGTTTCAAATTCTTTCTGGCTTTATATCCATGTTTCTCCTTTACTTACTCTGATCACGCTAAACCAGTACTTACCAACTAATACATTTTCTAGCCCCTTCATCTCCCCGCATACGAGCCTACTCATTTCAAGTGACTTCCATTTCTTACATTGAATCCTAGCAACTTTTCAAGGTTTATCTTAAAAGCCACCATTTTATAAAGATGTCCTGATTTTTCCTGCCAAGAAAATTCTCATTTCCCTGAGCCCTCAAATTATGAGTATGACTCTTATTCTCCTTATCACAGTCTAGCTCTTTATTTTTATGCAGTTATTCCTGTATTAATAAACTGTAAATGTCCTGAGATCAAGAACTATTTCTAAATCATTATTATATATTCCACAGCACCTTACACATTGAGGGTATCAGTTGAATAAATATTATAATATCAATTGAATAGTAAATACTGGATGAAAAATACAGGAGAATTAACCTGAGAATGAATAAAAATGTCAAAGGTGGGAAGTTCTTCTAGAATTTATTTATTCACTCAAGAAATATTTATTTAGTGTCCAAAATACCCCACAGACTATTATGCTAGGAGCTCATGCAATTTCACAACTGAAGACTGTTCCAAAAGTCTACAAAAAGACAAGAATATGGAACACTGAATCTTCCACAGTTAATGCAACGTCATGACAGTAAACATTTTGACAAATTAAAACTTTAATGCTTTTCTGTTTATATGAAAGAAAAAAGTGTTTAATTATATATTTGAATGAAAAATATGTTAAATATTAAAAATAAAGATTCTGGAAGAATATGTAAATTGAATTTTTATTAACTTGGATTGAACATGTACATTTACCTCAGGTCCCTTAGGCAAAGGGAATACTAAAATAACAGTTTAGAGATATAAAGATAGATACCACAATGGCAAAAATAACATGGGGAGTGATAAGAAAAATAAATAGATGTCAACAAATTTTTGAAAAGTGACAAGTGGATGAGGTGGTGGTTTAGGAACTGACTGAAGAAAACATATGAAGCCAAAATCCCACTGCCTTCAAACAGACATTACCTTGAGAAACAAGCCCATCTTTTGATCAGAACACTGAGGAAACGCAGGTCTTAGAGGTAATAGGAGGAAGTTAGAGTTGGGGATCATTATTTTTAAAAAAAATCTGTTCGTGTCTGTGTATGAGTTAATTTTATTCCAAAATTCACTTTGCTCTGATCACAAGCTACGTAACTACTACTCCACAAACCCAAAGACAAGGAGGGTGGAACACAAAAGGCTCTCTATATAGAAATAACTGGTCATGGAAGGCAGGGCTGAGATGACAGTCATTCACTGAATAAATATTTAATGAAAGCATTCTAAGTGTCATCTCAAAATAACACGTCCTAAGTGGAGTTGCACAAATTTCCATCAGAACCTCGTCTCCATCCCCAACCTTCCCTGTCTTAGTTAATGAAATTCCAGTTGCTCAGACCAAAAACTTTGGAGTCAGCCTTGACTTCTCTTCCTTTCACATTACATATACAATCCATGGAATAAATTTTGTTAACTCTTACTTTAAAGTATGTTCAGAATATGATCACTTCTCACACTTCTACTGTTACCACCCTGGTCAAAACCATCATCATACCTCGACTGGATGACTGCAACAGTTCCTAACTGGACTCCTAACTGGACACCCTGCTTCTGCTCTTGCTTCCCCTTATCTACTCTTAACACAGCAGCCAGAGTTATCCTGTTGAAAAGTAAGCCGTATCATGTCATTTCTCTACCCACACTCTTCCCCGACTCCTTTATCCATCAAAGTAAATCCAAAGGCCTAAATGTTCTGGAAATATGAGTCTGAATTGCAGAGCTAAAATCTGGGCTGGGAATATAAATTCGGAACCTGAAAGCAATATAGATGATGAGAGAGACTACCAGAGAAATGTGTACAGCTAGAGAGGAAGAGAAGTTGAAGAAATGGACACTGGTATGCTCTGCTTTTTAGAGCTTCCAGGAATGACAAGGAACAACAAAAATAGACTAAGTAAAAATAGCCAGAAAATGTGGAGAAAAACAGGTAAGTGGAAAAAAGTGTTTCAGTAAAGTGAATGATCAGCTGTATTAAACACTGCTTATTGGTCAAGCCCATGGAAGAGTGAGAACTTAACAATGACATGGTCACTGCTGAACCTAGAAATGTTTTAGTGGTGTGCTGTGGACAAAAGTTGGTTCATTTAAGAGAATGAGAGGGAAGGAACTGGATTTCTGAGAAAGGGAGCGATAGCTAGAAGGGATGTGAGTCAAGAAAGAAACTTTTATTCATCATTTCCTTTGGGTCCTTAGGTAAAAACAAGCATCCAGAAACAAGGACTGGATAAATTAAGCTCAGTATTTAGTGGATTTACTCTAAATACACTAACCTGTTGAAGTTCATACTTACCATGCAAACTCTCATTAGACACTAAGGGAATATTTTTATTTCCTCTGGAAAAAAGCCAAACTAGAGCAGTTAGATGATGTTTAAGTCTCCAGAAACTCAGATGTCCCATTAATTTTTCATGAATATTAATCATCTTCTCTGGTAATTTTCACCACTTTGCTTCATCTATGGTTAAGATACATTGTTGCCATGTTAACCTATCATGTATCCAAGCTAATTGTGGTCAAGCAACAAAACTGAGAAACCGTAGAGCAAAGCAATTTTTAAGTTTTAAATAGACAAGAGCAAGACCAGAGATCAAAACTGCTGCAGACTTCCTGGTTTCATTTAAACCCACAAAATTAAATAAACAATAGCAATAAAATGTTGCCAATGTTTGTAAGATCCATAGCCATTCTTGCCTGGTTTTCACTGAAAACTGGAAAATCTATTCCCATAGTGACTGGTTAAAGGATTAAAAACACAAAGTAGAAAAATGATGGCTAGTGCAGCTATGCTATGTAAAAGTGCAGACAATAACAAACTAACAGCTAGACATACTTCTGACTCACGGAAATTATGCAAAATCAGGTTATTCAAGCTTAAAAACAATGAATCACACAATGAAGAATACAGATGTCAGGAAACCACATTTCCTGGCTAAAAATAATAACAGAAGAATAAAGAGGGATTCATGTAAGCATCAACTTATTACTACTATATAAAAGGCAGATTCTGCATTGTTTCCATAATTGAGAATCCATGAAATTAGTATGAAAATAATGTCTACCTCAGCTAAAGATGAAGAGATGCTATATTTTGTAGTAAGTAGTAGGTTTCATGCTCTCTTAACTTAGGGCTTTTCCCAATTATCTCTAATTTATACAGCTAAATTAGGTGAGAACATACCTTAATACAGGATTTGATTTGGTAGAAAATCTTAAATTTGATAATTGCAGAGCACAGCCGGAAAATACTTGCAGACATCCATTAAATAGTTGAAGAACAAAACGTTACCTTCTACACAGGTTTTAAATCAATAAAGATGTGAAGTGAGAGAAGAGTCAAGAAACGGGTTCTGGTTTGAACTTTGCTATTGATTGTATTATTTGCGTTCCTTTGGTCACTTTGACAATCTATGCTTTAGACCTCTCAAATGTAAATAAATTTATAGTTTGGACAACAGATTTTTAAAGTTCTGTTAGTGTAGACAGACTAGAATTTATATGTACCTCCAATTTAATTTCTAGTGTTAAAAATGGAGAATTATCTCATAAAGGATCTGTTTTTAAAACCTACTTAATAGACACCGTGTTGCACTGCTCAGACCCTTTCCTCTCCCACTTGCCTCTCAACTTCCAGGATCAACAGACTCATTTGCCATTCTTCCAGCTTCTGAAAGGGTTGCCTGGGAGGGCTCACTACTGAGACCTGTCTCCGGAATAAGCTATACATAGAACAAAGCTTCCTTGCCTACTATGTCTAAGTGCCTCAACCTGGAGGTATCTCAAATCTAAGGACTGGTCAATTGGGGGTTACAAAGGTTTGGCCCCCTGATTTCAAGACAAGACCACTGCAATCTATCATTTCATCTGCAGAGCTCCGGTCAGATCTGAGACTTCTATGGAACTATATCACATAATTCAGGTTCTGCCTTGTCTTTTTAGTCAATCGTTATTGATTGTCTTCCTAAACATACTTCCCAACAAATTTGCTGCGTGCAATATGCCTCTCAGCCTGTTTCCAAGGAAACCTAACCTAAAACATCATTCATCCTTAAGGCTAGAAGACCACAAAAGGTAAGTTAGTCATCAGTCCCCCAAAAGACTGTTTCTAAAACAATCTGTGGCCAAAGCTTAGTCAGTTACTACATACTGAAGAATAAGGGGGAAAAAAATCTTAGTTTAATCCATGTCTTTGGTCCCTCAGTAACTATCTGAAACAACCATAACAAAATCTATTTATGGAGAGTTTACTATATGCCAAGCATCACACATACCACTTAATTATATCTTTTTGATTAATAGTAGAGTAACTCCATGGAGAAGTTGCTATTATTAACTACATTTTTATAAAGAAGTAAATCAAAAATTAAGTATGCTAATTTTCATGTCCACAGTCTTAATATTAGAAAGTGGAGCATATAGGACTCCATCCCAAGCTGTAGTATTCTAAAATCCATGATCTGATACGACACAATGTCCTATAATTTCCATCAGTTTTGTCAGCAAATGTGTGTGAGGTTTTACCATGAGAGAATATAGGTGTATCAACAACAAAAAAGAAAAAACAATCACAATTTCCTTGGAAAATCCATCACATTAGGATATCATTCTTGTGTACGGAAGTCAATATTATATGTAAAAAATAGTGAAGCACTTAAAATAATCAAAACTCCAACTCTTGCACTCCCAATAAATCAGTGCTTAAAGCTTAGCTTTACCTTGAGCAAAATAGTGTTTCTGTGCCCTGTCATTTGTACTCTGAAGTTGTACTTTCAGTTTGAAAAGTTTAGTCTCCATCTTAAAAAGTGAGATAAAAAAAACTACTGAATGTGAAATAGTTGTATATATTATCGATTTGATTCTAACTGGCATAGTATATGAAAATAAATATTAGACTTTTACAAACAGGGGGACTTATTCAAATTTCACCACTTCACAGTATTAAAAAAGCTTAGTAGTATGGACAATACAAAGCTTTCATATTTCTATGGAAAACACATATTTGTGTTTTCAATAAACCTCAGTTCCAAATGGTAATTTTAAACTTATATTTGTTTTCTGACTCCAGCAACACAGATGTTCAAAAATGATAGCAGTGTTAGAAATAAGAAAGTCCTCAGCATGGACGAATGGTGTGGCAGGAGAGAGACAGTTCAGAACAGTTAATAACATGCCTCAGACAGACAGGTCTGTGTTCGTGTTTCACCTCTACAACTAAATGTGTGACTTTGGGCATGCTATTTAGTCTCTCTGAGCCACATTCCTTTCTGCATCACTGAGTTAACAATACATGCCTCATAGAAACATTGTAAGAATTAAATAATGTAATATTTGCAAAAGCTATGAAAGAACCTCTTAGGCACTTAATTAATAGGTACTATTATCTTTGACAAAGATGTGATACTCACTTTTTAGTGGGAATCACCAAATGGGAAATTTTATTTTACTTCAAAGGAACTCTTAAGACAATTATGCAGTGAAAATGTTTGAAAGTATTCATTTTACATCTCTAAGTGCCAAATAGAAGTAACTGGACAAAGAAGAAACGGCAGGAAAAGACTGTAAATTAACATAACAGCATAATGTAAAATTTGGCTTAGAAATATTTGCTGTATTTAAATTCATTTCTAATCAGCAGCAAGGTTTGCCTATATTCCACTTATGAAAACAAAAACTTCTTTCGGGGGTAGTACAAATGAGCAAGCTTGCAACGCCCCCCCAAATCTGGGAAAGTTATAAACCATTCCTAAGCCTACATGATAAACAGATGGTCTGATAAAAATAATTTCTTTGCCTTAAAATTTTATTTAAAGCCAACTATTATAAAAATTTTAAATATCTATGAGATAGAGTGGTTTTAAGAAAACAGTATTTAGAATTGAGGTTTAATAAAGCTTAAGTAAAACATACAAAAAGTGATGTTTAAAAAATGAATGAATGAATTTGAATACAAAACCTAACCTTGTAGTCAAGATCTATTTCAACCTACAAGGTGATAGGTGAGTCTAAGAAATATTGATAGCACTTGTCATATAAGCATAGATCGAGAAACAAGTAATTTTCTGTTGCTTCTCCTGAGAATAAGGGAGGTGATATGAAAAATGACTTCGTCATAGCCCAGATGTAATCCATCAACCGTGTCTATTTGTCTTTGGTGATTCTTTCTAAAGACCTTTGCCATAGGTACATTTTCCTTTCCTCTTTCGTTAGAGAGAAGTAAGCACCATCACCCACACCCTACTCTGACTCAGTCTACTCCAAATGAGAGCCACTTTGGAAATAAGTATTTCTCCTTTCTCCTTTATCCCTCCAACATTTCCTTTTCTGTAGTTGCACCCTCTAAGAAAGAGTGTGCTATAAAGAGATGAGGGAAGGAATATCTATCCACAAAGCATTTCTCAAGCTAGGCCCTGAACTCTATTATGTTCGGTGGTTTTTACTCTTTCAACAGCTATGCACTGATTATATGCCAGATACTGTGTTTTGAATTCATCTTTCAAAGGACTCACGGAGCGTACGGTCTCTGAGGAGAGCAGATATTAATTAAAAAAATAATGTAATGACTGGTGTTGAAGAGTGCATGTGGGATGTTCTAAAAAAAATGAAAACAGTCAGGATACTTAATCTAATTGGGAGGGTCAGTGGAGGCTCCTCAGCGGAAGTGATAAGAAGATGAGATGTGAAGGATGAATGAGAGTTCCCAGGCAAAGAGAATGGGTGAAGTTTAAGGGGTAAATACATGAAAGAAAATGAGGTGGTTCCCAGGGTGAGACCTAAAGTGGGAAAATGAGAAAGCATTAACTAAATGAGTGAACAAAATGTAATGGGATTGGTGGCATGGGGTGGTTCATGCCTGTAATCCCAGCACTTTGGGAGGCTGAGGCAGCAGGACTGCTTGAGACCAAGAGTTTGAGATCAGCCTGGGCAACACAGAGAGACCTTATCTCTATAAATTAAAAAAAAAAAAAAAAAAAAATAGCCAGGCATGGTGGCATGTGCCTGTAGTCCCAGCTACTAAGGAGGCTAAGCCCGGAAGTCCGGACTGCAGTGAGCCATGATCACACCACTGCTCTCCAGCCTGGGTGAGAGAGTGAGACTTTGTCTCAAAAAAAAAAAACGAAAAAGAAAAAAGAAAAAGAAAGAAATAAAGAAAGAAAAAAATTAATAAGATTATATATTAAAGAATTTCTCAAACCCATTAATATATTAGTAGGCACTATGCATATTAAAATACATATTAAGCAGCATTTTCCAAACTAAGCCATTAAAAATGTCTTTTATTCCTCCCTCCTTCCCTCCCTCCCTGCCAGCCTCTCCCTCCCTCCATCTCTCTCTCCCTGCCTCCCTCCCAACATCTGGGATGATTTTCAGAGAACGACATTTCTTTAAAGGAATGAAATAAGTGGTCTCCAAAACCTGGTTTACTACAATTATCCTTTCTTCTCCTCTTTGTCATTTTGGTAAAAAATTCTTACAGAACTAGGAGAAATAAGATAATTTTTTCTTAAGTAAAAAGAAAAGAAAAACTATGATGGATATAGACTGTAGACATCCAACCTCTTTATCTTCATCTCATGCACATCTGAATCTGAATCTTCTGAAGCAAGCCTGCAATGGACTCATAGCCTTCACGCTGAGGGCTCCCTGGGCTTTCTCAAGAGTCAAGGCCTAGGGTGAGATATCCTTTGCTAGAGGAGGCAACCCATAAGCTCCAGAGCCTCATACACCTAAAGGAGCTTCCCTGAAGTAAGGAAAGCTCTCTTGTCTTTTTCCACCAGTCAAAACACATTATTTCCCAAAGTGGTCACTAAACCAATATTTGTTCTCCAAGAACAATGTACTATTTCTATTTCCACACTTTGAGATCCCACAGGGGGAAAAAGCAAACCTTTCATTTATTTATACGACAAAAATATCAAGTACATGAGGCTATCCTCGTGTTATTTTAATTCTTGATGAACTTTTTAGATATTTATACTGCAATCCCACTTTTCTTTTTGATTCATATCCAAACTGTTATTTGGGCATTGATGACAGTGAATATAAAAAAAAAAGAATTTTGAATTTGAAAAGTAATCAAATTCTCTTTCAAATGTCTACATCACATGAAAGTATTCAGGAACTCATGGTAACCAAAATAATTTTCACGGAATTCCAAAAAGGATTCTAGTTGCATAAGCAAAATATGTTTTTAGATGATGATGTTTATGTGAGTACTTTAGCAGAATTCTCCCAACAGAGACTGTTTGAAAGTGAGCTGTTCTCACTGACGTGATTGGTGTTCCCAGAAAACAAGCTAAGCACTCCCATCCCTCAACTTCTCTATTGTCCTTAAATTCTCCTTTCTCACAGTGGCCTCTAAAAGAACATCCTGGAGCTCTTCAGGATTGGAAACTATCTTGGCCAACTACTGATCTAATGCAGTGGTTGTCAACTATAGGTGATTTTGCCCCTCAGAAGGCGCCGGGTTACATTTGGAGACAATTTTGGCAGTCACAGTGGGGATATTATTGTCATCTAGTGGGTCAAGGCTAAAGAGGCTGCAAAACATCCTATAATACACAGGACAACACATCTCATCAAAGAATTACCTGATCCAACATGTCAATACTGCCATAATTGAAAAATCCTGATCTAATGCAATCATCCTTGCAAATACTCCTGTGAGACAGTTCTTTGTAATTTCTAGACTGGTCTCATTGTTGGAAATGCCTTTATTATGTTAAATCAAAACGTATTTTCCTAAAACTTTTTGCTTATTGGGATCCTAAAAGAAAAAAAAGATCCTTCACCCACATGACAGATTTTCAGATAACCAAAACTACTCTTATATTCCCAGTTTCTCATTTTCAAGTTGAAAAACCACATGCTCATGTCTTGTACTTGCTTCTTAAAAATGAATAATTTCATAAATGAAAGCAATAATCCAAGTTAAAACAAGATATTTTAAGAGTATGAAAATAATAACATCTTTATTACCAAGTACTGACCAATAATGACGAGCCAAGGGTTTTACACATGTGATTTTGTTAATTAATATTGACAATAACAAGGATGCCCCTCCAGGTAAGTATCACTAGCACTGTTTTGCAGATAATGAAACTGAGCCTTAGCAGGATTGAGAGATATACTCACAGACACAGCAGTAACAACTGAAGGAGCTGAAAATGAATTCTAAAGTTTTTGCCCTTTGGGTGAACAGTTACTACTATTTTATGTCACATAAAATTTGGTTTCCCTTTTTCAGTCATCTCCTTCCAGTTCCTTTTCTTCTTTCTGTTACCTACATTCCCTTCTCTCCTTTTTGTTTTCTTCCCATCTGTGCCTCAAGCTGGCTACAGGGCTATCACATCTGTTACTATAATCACCTTTTAAGAAGCAGGCCAGGCCACAGAAGGCACTTACTAAGCCCTTCCAGCTCTATACATCACTTCCATGTATTTTCCCTTTGTCTTGTGAAAAGGGCCTAGGCCTGCCGAAAGAAGGTAGATCTAGAAGCCTCTCTTCAGTGTGAACATAGGTGAAAAATTCTTTAACATACTGTTTTAATAAAGCAAAAAAGTTTTTAGTGATAGAGTATATACTAAAAAGTAAAGTATCCTTTATAATTTTGATAAATACATAAGGGTTCATTATACTATTCTTTCTACTTTTGTGTACATTGAAAAATAGTTTACAAAAATAACAAAAAATCCTTTCTTCTTTTGGTATTTAGCAACTGGTTTCTTTTCTTATTTCATATTCTCTATTTAATGCTGAAGAAATGATTTTCAAAATAAAGTTGCCAACACAAAGGAGGGTTAATTTCTGAAGTAAATCTCTTATGACTCCAGGATTAGGCCAAATTTCTGAAACTATTTAAGTAAGGACTAACTTGTGTATTTTCTTTCTTTTCAATTATTCCTCTCTATTTTTCTGTTACCAGTTTTATATATATGGGATATATAGATGCAGACAGATGGAAACATGTTTTACAACTATCAGAAGTAAAACATAATTCAACCGAAAGCCCAAACCTGAACATGTGTTAGTAAGGTACATTAGCCAAGCCTCCTGGAACAAAGGTGATCTTATTAAATCACCTTGTACGGCATGCATATCCTACAGGAAGGATGGACATGATACGGCTGTTCGGTTTCTGAAGAAAGCTATGTCCAAAAGACACTAAGATCTCAATTTTATATTCCATGCAAGCAACTAAATTTTCTCTAGGCCTCCTGATAACATATTTATCCTCTTACTCCAGCCAGCCACAATGCAGCCCCAGATGAAACGGTGTCTAGACTCATCTATCATTATTATTGTGGAAACTATTATCAATTAATTCAGTCCTCATGGTAGGTCAGTTTTGCTATCTTTCTTGATACAATCGAATGTTGCTAATTATGTCACTGGATGTCAAACTTTTTCCTAATCATTAATAAACAAGTTTACTACACACAGAATGCAAAACTTGAAGCAAGTGAAGCAGAAATCATTTTTTCCTTTTAAGAAATGCTTTTGAATGAATGGCTTCTGGTTTGATTTGACACTTCCTTTCTGTGTCCTTGGTCCTTTAAATATGGAATTTTCTGGTCTAGCTGTCTGCACAAGCATATATTTCTCAAGGGGTAAACTCTGAAAATCAAAGTCATAATGACTGCTACCATGTATATGCATGTACCTGACATTTTCTTGTTCCAGGAGGTCTTCTACATGCCTTAGTTTGTAATGGTTCACTTAAATCTACAAAAAATATCTATGAATAGGTAGTGTTTTTATCTCAACTTTACACTGGGCAACCAACTTTACAAAGAACTGAAGCAATTTGCCCAAGGTTTCAGAATATTCACTTGAATATCAGAATTTTCAACTTGAATAATACATCCAATTTGAAAATGATTCCCATTCACAGTACAACCCTACTTTCAAATCTCAGCCCTTTGTCATCAGTTATTTTCTTGCCTTCCTCCCCCCGCCCCCAATTTGCCTTAAGCATACATGTAAACATGTGGTCTCAGTTCTCAAATGTCTTTCTTAAAAACTGAATAAAGTCCAAATCTCCATCATCAATGAGAATATCAAATAAATTACAGTACTTTCTCACTATGGAATATTACACAGTCATTAACATGAATGAGGCACATATAGTAATATGGGAAGACATCCATCATATGTTGTTGAGTGAAAGGAGCCAGTTACAAAACGATATGATCCAGTAAACAAATGTTAGACACTCATATATGCAGAAGCAGATGGGAAGATATCTGGAAAGATATATGTCAAACTTCAGAGTAAAGAATTGGGGAGTGGGGAAAAATTATTTTAAGTTTCTATTTTATTTTATATCTGTGAATTGTCTAAATTTCTATAATGAGCTCATGCTATTTTGATAATAATATTAAACAATATGCTGATTAGCTAATCATATTCGGTGGTGTCCATTACTTAGCTAGATGCCCTCCCATGCCATTATTTACTCCATTTGATTTTTCTAATTTTAATTCCCATTCTGTCTCCATTACACTGGATTTTACCTTTCCTAAACATTGCCTGTTTTTTTTAATGATTCCATCCCAACCCAAAGTATCTGTATTTCCCCTAAATTCAATCACTAAAGAAAATTGTGCAAATATCAGATTTTCCATATAAAAGAAGAGTAAATATTCACAAAATTATATATATATATATATATTTCTGTTTTGGACAAGGTCTTACTGTCTTGTCCAGGCTGGAGAGCAGTGGTATGATCAAGGCTTGGTGAAACCTCAAACACTGGAGCTCAAGGAATCCTCCTGCCTCAGCCTTCCTAGTAGTTGGGACTACAGGTGTGTACCACCACACCTGACTTTTTTTTTTAATTTACTGTAGAAAAGGGGTCCCCTTATGTTGTTCAGGTTGATCTTGGAATCCTGGGCTCAAGCAGTCTTCCTGCCTTGACCTCCCAGAGTGCTGGAATTATAGGCATGAGTCACTGTGCTTGGCCTACATTTTGAATCAACAAGCTTTAATACATTTTAATTCACTACTTCCTGAATTGTAAGGTATTAAAAAAAAATAAAGAATAATTACAAAGTTCTTGAACAGATAACTATTTTCCTTGTAAAAGGATGGTTACTTAAACATCAGGAATACTGTAATAGCCTTGAATACCTTTAGAATGAGATAGGACACAAAAAAAGAAAAAGATGCACAGCACCCTACAAATGTGAAAAATCAAGAGATACGTTTCTTACCATTGTGAGGGTAAATGGATGATTTTCTAATGCAGATACACTGGGACAATGTAGAATAATATACTAGAAAGCAACAAACAGATAAATTTTAAATGACCAATTTAGAATTTCAACTATTTCAATGATGTGATGTTTGCTAAATTCCAAAAATTACATAAGGATAAAGGCTATTTAAAAAGTTGCTGACCACTGACTCACCTGGCCAGGTCTTGCTTTAAAATTTTCTTTGACCATTCGGATTTCCATGACATCTGACGGATGACTTATGACGGAAATGATGGTGACTGGCTTATTGCTCCGGATATACCTGTAAAGTCTCTCAGCACAGTACAGGCACAAAGGTCCAGAAATCCAAAGCCAAGTCTAAGATAAATTTTTAAAAATAAACTTGAAGAAACACTCATATTGCAGAAATCTACATCCTTCCCAATTGCTTATTGCTTACACTACGGTAATAATATATTAATTTGTATTTTAAATAAGAAAACATAAAAGTAAAAAATAATGGATGCTCACTATCATTCATATAAAAGCATAAAATAGAAAGTAGTATCAAAACCCTACCCTCAAACTGACACTCTGGGTGTAACTACCATAAACAAGTAAGTATATATTCTTTTATACACCTTTCTATGCCTACAGACACGTAATGTATACAGACAATATGTTCAATAAAAGAAGAAAGGAAAGTTAACAATGTCAGATAAATCTGGGGATAATTTCAGAAATAAAGCACGAGTCTCATGTTTATTAAAAAAGAAAATCCTAGATTTTTAATGTATATAATATATATGCATAACATACATACATATAATATGTACACATGTTATATATATATATATAGTGCATATTTTTAAAAATGCAATATACTAGGTATGTTGTCTACCACTTACTTTTATATAATATAATAAGAACAGAAAATAATATTTAAAAATGGGAAACCACGAAAATTTTGAAAATGTCTTACATGGTTAGCCCTGATCCCAGGATGAGTACAAACTATGGGACGTGCAGAAGCCTATGTGGCTTACCCTTCTCCTAAAATTACACACTCTACCTCTCACATCCCTTTGAGGCCTCCAACTAAAACTTTTTAATGGCCACCTTTTTAAGCTTCACTTTAGTTGTTTCAAATCTTCCTTATTTCATGCAAACAGATCATGCCTCTTCTGCATATAATAACATTTGGCCCCACACTGTGTTATGAGTAGAATTGCAGGACAAGCTCTGCAATGTAGCAGCCTCAACCTTTGAGACAGTCACTTACCCTTTGAGTATCAGGTCCCACATGAGCAAAACGGGAGTCTTCATACCTGCCTTGTCTAATATTTGTGAATATTATGTGAAACTCAGAAAAGTTCAGAAAATTATAGAGTCTAATAGGGATCTAGAGGATTATTATTAATAATATAATAAACACAAGACTAGTACACTATTCCAAAGTCATCTACAAATTCATCCTAGCTTTTGACATCTCTGTCTTCTCTTCCTTATGGAGACATCTGGCATCACTATTTCCTATTTCCACCTTTTATAGATGAAGAATAAAAGTTGTAATTTGCCTGGGGGCAGTTCCCACAGGCACAGAGGTAGATCAGGGCCCTTCCTGAACCAACTGCCGAATACTTATGAAAGTTTTCCAGGAGCAAGCATATTAGTCAAAGACCTGGGTTTTCATGCTTCTTCTGCCACTTACTAGTTTGGAGGCTTTGATCGAGGTAAGCACAATTTCCTCTTTAGAAAATTAAGGATAATATTAATTACTTGTGAGTACTGCAAAAAACATTCTGTACGCCTAATACATGTTCTGTATTATGCGTACAGGATATTTTGGTACAATGCCTAGCAGATAATATTAAGCATTCAATAAACTGATTTTGCTATTTCCTATTTACAATATTATACATAATATTATAATACAAAAAAATAATAATTAGTAGTAGTAGTGGTAGGTTTTCTTAACTACTATTTTTATTATTCAACCAGCTTTTCTGAACTAATGGGAAAAATGTTTCACCAATGCTGTCGTATGCAAAGGTTATATGGTCAGTTAAGTAGAAATCTTATCTATCCTCTAATATCATAGATCTTTTGCCTTGAACTGTCAGGTACTGTAATGGAATAATAGGTACTAACTTGCTGTTGAAACATCTAGAAATATCCTACTATACATGAATATATAGCTTGAAAAGCACATTTATATGTGATGCTGATCAACCATATGGAAATAAATTTTGTAGAGATCAAAACACAAAATTAATCTGACCTGTGGAAAATTAGCTTGGAATCTGGGCTCTTCCACACAAATCTTCAATGTGTTCTGAGTGAACTCTTCGGATTTCAAAAATCCTTCAGGGAAAAGTTCGTGAAAATGTTCTGAGAAATACTCTGGTAAGGAAATATTCTGAGAGCTGGTTTGGTTAAGATTGATGCAGCCGGGAGGGTGGGTATCTAAATTAGTTTGATACTTCAGCAGGCCTCTAAAATTAAATTTAAAATAAACAGAAATGAAAAGATATTGAGATCAGGGGTACAGTAAAAAAAAAAAAAATTTTTTTTTTTTTTTTTTTTTTTTTGCTAACTTTACACAGCATTTACCTAAAAAGTGTTCCTTATGTATTATATTTAGGAGAATTTGAAAAATCTTAAAAATTTTAAGAAATTCTTAACTATGGGACTAAAACAAAATTTTGGCCCTCCAAACAAATGCCACAAATATGTGGTACAGAAGAATACGTGCAATCTCTCCAGGTATTATTGAGTTTGACGGTCTTCACTTCAAGGCTATTAAGCATTCATATAATCGCATACAAGTTTTCACTTCAATAAACAGTGTAATGATGAATATTTTGCTAGATCTCCAAACATGAGGGAAAAATACAGGGATCATATTTAATTTGGCCAAGCCTGGATAAAACAAGCCTTGCTGGTTTGCAGAGAAATGTCATTCAGAAATAACTGGAACTGGAAGTTTGTCTCTCCTATGGTCTGAAAACAATGTATATACAGCAATCAGTCCCTAAATCTTTTTACTTTTCAAATTCTCCATAGACAGAACCACATAAAAAGTTCAACGTAATAAATCAGGCAGGAGAGCCCAAACTATAAAAATCCATTCTGATTATTTCTTACTTTGTGAAAAACCAAGACAAACCATTCAAGTGTCTTGTTTTCTGCCTTTCTTATAAAAAGAGGTTAACATCTACCTCATAGGGATAATCCATAAAATGACAGATTGCACAGAGCATCAACAAGATCACTGCTGCATAAGCAAAGACTGCATGACAAAGCAAGATTTGGAAATGCTTAAAAAATTTTGCAGTGTATTTTATTATTTTAAAGAATCCTAAGGAAAAATTTATTTACAAGATTATCTGTTCTTGGTTGGCTTACAGTGTGTTATTTTACAATAATCATTCATGCTCCCAAATACTTGACTTTAGTAGCTTAAAAAGATATATTAACTATGTCACAGCTATGATGCTTTTACAAAAATAATATTTTTAAACAAAAACTGAATAATAATACAAACAGATCCATATATGAAGGTTAGGAAAGCAATGGCCAAGCCAGCCTCTGGTGGTCTTCACCATCTCCTCATCCTGATCACTTTGCTTTCTCCTCTCTTTGTTTATGCTTACTTCCTTTTAATAATTTTATTTTCTTCCTTAAAATTAGTCATCATGAAGTCATTAGGGAGCATTCAGTACATGTCAGGGGCATGCATTATATGACATCGTAGTGGATCCACACACATACATTTTTTTTTAAGCAATACAGTAGATATGGCCTAAGTATGAGATAAATTTATATATATATCATACAAATATGAGTGACATTTTTGTCACTAATCATTTATAAGTTTCTAGTCACACAATACAATTGCTGGGATATTATACCTAGACAGCCCATGAATTTGATTTAGCTTTCTTTACTTTAATAATTTACCCAACTTTTTGTTCATATTGGCCATCTGAAGGATAGTGGCTGATAGGTAAGTAGGTAAAAAAATAAAAAAACCCAGGCATTTATTCTACTGGCCAAAAGTTGAACAGACATCAGCATAAATGCACTTAGCACTACTCTGATGGTGCTTCAGAATTCAACAGAGTTGAATCTGGTTCCTCCAGAAACTCATGATCTCATTTGGAAGATACCTTTGGAGAAGCTGAACGTAAGTCAGACTACATATAGTAACTGGAGTAGAGTGCTTTAATAATAGCTTAGTAATGTAGGAAAACATCAGGGCCAGTACAGAGAAATTTATATACATTTTACATTATCCTCACAAAAACTGCATGAACCAGGAATTATTATTCCCATTTTAAAATTTTAAAAAGTATTATAAAAGATAGAATAATACCCCAGGGTCACACAGCTGATAAGTAGCAGAGCCAAGATTTGAATTCAGATCTGAATCAAATTCTGTGCTCTTCTCCTCTCATGGTATATTACATTAGTTCACTGAATCTTCACAGATAACTCTGAGAAAGGTAAGGAAGGGGGAAGATTAATGCTTACTAAGAAAGCATCACTTCAGTAATTTTTAGAACATCTATTTCTCATTTAAACTTCAAAACAAAATAATCATACAAGGTAAGTATCTTTATTTTTATTACACAGATGAGAAACCTAAGGCTTTTATTTAGATTAAGCATAGTCAAAGCATGGGGTTCAGAAACCTGCTTATTTCACTCCATGCCCCCTATGTCATGTAAAGCAAATCAGGTAATTAAAGAGGTAGACATCGTAAAAGGGGTTCAAAATAAACAGAAGTCAGATTGTGTGTGTATGTGTGTGTGTGTTGGAATGGAGCTGCTTATAATCTAGAGTCCCAACACCAAGCAAATAAACGTTGTTAATCCCTTCTCCTGTTATGACAATATACAGGTGGACATACCTCTCCCATGCTCTAGGTCCTTAGAAAGGTGAATGATGTTACTATACAGTAAAGTTCTTCAGGCTAGCCCAATCAAACAGTATTGCTGCTCTTGGCACATAAAGTGGAATGTATTATTCTAAAATGCCTTTTAATTTTGAGAGGTTTATGTCATTTTAAGCCACACTCAAGCTAAATAGCATAGGCTATCTCTGCCTTAAAACTCCATTAAAACTGCCCTTACTTTGTCCATTTTTTTTTTTTTTTTTGATTTTCAGATTTCAAACTTTGTTTCAAGACTATAATGACAAAAACAATATGGTAGATGCATAAAAAACACAAAAAACCAACAATAGAGAGCTCAGATTACTTTGTCTTACGTATAATTGTTGTCACCAAAGAAATACGGATAAGATCTAAAGACAAACAATGATTAAAAGAAAATCATTTATCAAAAAAACTCAAGTGTGAAATCCCACATCATTTGGCTATAATTAGGTGGTGAAGGTACTGAAAGTTGACTGGAAGGCAGGTTTTTAACTCGGTATTGAAAGGCCATACACGGGGCATGCCAGACAGTTGCTTGTTACTTCTATGATCATTTTCATAAACTTTGCAAAAGACTTGTATGGTAAAGATCAGCGACCTCAGATTTGGAGTACTTAAGTATCTCCCAACACAACAATGTCAGTCAGTGGCAGAGCTGGGACTAAAAGCCGAGTTAGTCTGATTCCAACGTCCATGCTCCTTTCCCTGTACCAGGCCTATCCCCCTTGCAGAATATCCAATCGTTAAATTGAAGACCAACGTATATATTGAGCAAAATTTGATGGCTTTATACGGCTATAGACTTAGAAAAGGAAGGAGTATATTTTACCAAACCAATAATTTTATGTGTTATTTTTAAGCTCAAGTGAATACAATAACTTACTTTTTCATTGCATGAGTAAAGAATAAAAGTGCTCATTTCTTTCCACTAGTGCTAAAGAAATTTCTTAGAATTCTTATATATGAGGGCCATTAAAACAATCTTTTTCTAAGGAATTCTGAATAGGAACGTAAACTAGATATTATGGATATTTGAACTGAGAAAAAATCTGATATTATCTCTCTAATCTATTTACTTCACTGTGGCCACATTTATTAAAATTTGAGGCACACATTCTACATGATTTTTATAGTATTTAAAATTCCTGGTACCTTTCTTTATTTTAGCAGATATGACATGCATGCCTTTCTTTAAAGCAGAATGCAGTCTTCTCAAATATAACAGAACCCACTCGAGATAATATAAAGCTCTGTACCTATTTGCCAAACAATCCTGACCCTGCTTCTTGCCCCACACCACCACTGTGATATAACTCCTTTAGACTTATTATTTTATTAATTTTGGAACCTTATTAGTTTCAATATTATGGCCACTGCCTTCAAAGATGTGCACGATCTACAACAGCACTGTCTAATAGAGCTTTCTGTGATAGTGGAAATGATGTAAGTCTCTGATGTCCAACATAGCAACTATTAGAGAAACGTGGCTAGTACAGGTAAAGAACTGAATTCTTTTTTTTTTTAGAGACAGGGTTTCACAATGTTGGTCATCCTCCTGCCTTGGCCTCCCAAAGTGCTGGGATTACAGGTATGAGCCACTGTGCCTGGCCTAAGAACTGAGTTCTTAATACTACTTCACTTTAATTTAAATTGAATGCCCATAGCACTGATATACTGGGTTAGACATAAAAGCAAAAACAACAATTAAAAAGGGCAAAATGATTAATGCCATATAAACATATGATAACCTCGAGAGCACAGATGGGAAATGAACTTTGATTATAAAATTCCAGAAGTCAGGAGGCACACAGACTATGTGGAAATATAAGTGCTTATTATTAGTGTTTTAAGCTTCATTGTATGATGTTCCAAATATAAATTTTGAAGTATCTGTAGAATGTCTAGTGTTCTCCTATCATGAGAAATAAAGAATTTTATTAGGTATCAAAATTGTTTTTGCACTCATAAGGATCTTAACATGTGCTATCAACATTCAACCAGTTTCAAAGTTATACGTTGCTTTTTTTTACCTTGTTTCCCTCAAGAAGCATTATAGTTATTCTATCTATAGTTATCCTATTTGGGTTTTTCATTTGTTTGTTTGCTTTGCTTTCTGTTTGTTTGTTTGTTTTTAATACCTGGCTGTGACAAAGTCATATAAAATAATACAATACATTAAATAAATCCTACTTTGTAACTACATTCAAATCACAACATGATTTTATGACAAGAGATAAATATTATAAAATGCCACACCTGACAAAAGGACAATCACAGAATTATCCCTACTTTAATTTCATGTTTAAAATATCCCACAAATGCAGTGTTGTTGGGAAAAGCAGCAAAGGAGAAAGAACTTAGAGAGTGCCTACGTCAATTGGTTATGAGTAACACATAAACAAGGAAAAACAAACTGCGGAAGGCCGCAGGAGGCCTCTGAGGAGGAAGGCCTCTCCATGCCTCATGCTACAGTGCAGGGTGACCTCGGCTCTGCTACCATAAACATTGTGCTCTAGGACGTAAAACCCCTTTGTAGTAATATGATGTAGCCAGACTTATAGGCTCCTTGCAAGGTCCATGTTCTATCAGCTGTACACAGATCATAAACTAAAGATAACCACATGTTCTTGTTTTGTGAAACTCCCAAACTGCCACTGTTATCAGTCCTTAGAATGACACACCAGTTCCAGTTCACTGACTCACTTCTGGTTCAGTGATTTCACTCCACCATCACTCCACCTCTACCCTATAGATCAAAGTGATTGTAATCAATAAACAGTGTGGATGATCACAGCTCGGGGCATTCACTGCCTCCAGTAATAAAGTGATGGCCCCCTGGTCCCACTGTCTCTCTTAATCTGTCTTTTTCTCATTCCTTTGTCACCACAGAACTTGGGGTACCCACAGGTGATGTAGGGCTGGCTCCCTACATTCTGGTGCCCAACATGGGGCTCATGGATCCCTACATTCTGGCTCCCAAATATGTGGGGCTCATGGATTCCCTATACAGTGTCACTTACGTGACCTTTATATTTGTGGTATTTTAATCTATTTTTAAGGAGGAGAAAAAAAATTTTGTCCCTTAGGAGTCTACTTTTTTCCTAATATTCTATAACATGATTTTTTTCTTCGTGGTAAAAATACAACTTGATTCTGTCACTTTTATTTTGCTTTAAGCACAAAGAAAAAGAACTGAATTCAAAAAATAAAACCAAATCATTTATTTTAAAATTCATTGCAGTTCTCTAACTTCATGGAATCCACTAGAATGTACACTTCTTAAAGTCAGGGGTTTATCCTGCTCCACTGCTATTTTTCTAGTGCCTAAAACAGTGCTTATTGAGCACTAAAAAAGTGCTCAATAAATATTCATTAAGTTAGTGACCAGAAGTGTATAAACAACTTTTGTTGTGATTGTTGTTGAAACACCTCACTGGGGAGTCATCTGGTTTTAACAGACATTTGAACTCATTTTCTACCTTCAAAAAGGAAGTCTATGTTTTGGCAAATGGCATGTAGTAAAATAAACCATGTATGTGTATTCACATTTGCAGGAAGGCAGCATTAAATCCGTCTGCAACTTACATCATCTCTCTTGAACAGTGGGTACCTCAGAGTCTAGCCTGAGATCTCAGTCCTGCCCTGACACTGAGTCACTCCTAACCTACACAGACAGTTATCAGAAAGTCAAGTCTACTTGACTTGACTTTAAATGTTAGGTACATTTAGAAGTAGAGTGCTGGCCAGGCATGGTGGCTCATGCCTATAATCCCAGTGTGCCTCAAAAGATCCAGGGTACCTAAAGAAATCCTGAGCATCTGGGTACCTACCCTACCACAGCTTTTACTCCCACTCCTACTTTGTTTATTTGGCCTAACAGAGTTCTTGCCTCTGCATTCTTTCCTGGCTCTTGCCTCTCATAGCTAAGAGTACTGCCATCTGCAGCTTATCCACAGCAGGGATTGTGTCTAGCTTTTAATGGTGGGGCTGCCCAAGCTTACAAGTTAGGGATAGCCTCATGTGTTTGTAATCTGTGCAGGTACACTGGACCTTGCTCTTTAGAAAGACCCTGCCATTGGTTTACTACACTGTTCTCATCATCTCTAAATGCTTAATAATTTTTGATCGAGGAATCCCACATTTCATTTTGTGGTGGGTCCTGCAAATTAAGTAGCTGATTCTGCCAGTCTCTGTGCAGCTGACTGACGTACAGCCCAGGGTCTTAAGGGTTTAGGATCAACACTTACAACTTCCTTGAATATCTGAAGTAAAATAGGTCATTTCCCTAAGTTTCCTTAACTGAAAAAGAGAAATAATATCTGTTTCTCTCCACTTCATGGATATATAAAGGGAAGAGCTTGGACCCCCTGCAAAGAAAAAAAAATGTAAGCACCCATTACTTCTTAGTATTTCCTCAGCTTTCATGCATCACTAAAAGGACAGTGGAGGATAAAAGAATTATTTCATGTTTCAGAAAAACAGTACTGTACTGAAAATGTTTCTTAAAATAAACACAGTCTTTTTTCCTTCTCCTTTCCCCCAACTTTCTCACCTTGTTATTCCAGCTATAAACACTTGCTATTATAAAAAAAAAAAAAAAGGTCCCTGGAGGAAAACTGAGATAAAAAATTATATGAAAAAGTATTTGGTCTGAAGTCCAACATGTCTATCTCCAAAACTGGGGAAAATTTAACTTGTAGTTTGGAAGTTTAAAAATCCATTAATATATACAACTTACAGCATAAACGACTTCATGTACATGAAAATGAAAATTTATACTATATCTATGTATATGTGCAGACATATATACCTACAAATTATAGAATTGTAATGCATCTTTATGGGAGAAAATACAGGACCTCAATCCCTACCACCAACTGGCTTACAGCATAAAATATCAGCAAATGTGAATAAACCATAAGATCTTAGTCCATAATTACTATATAGAAATACTACTTTTTACATAAAATTTTAAAATTCTATGAAAAAAAAAATATATATATATATATATATTAGAAGGAGTTTTGCTCTTGTTGCCCAGGCTGGAGTGCAATGGCATGATCTCGGCTCACCACAACCTCCACCTCCCAGGTTCAAGTGATTCTCCTTCCTCAGCCACCCAAGTAGCTGGGATTACAGGCATGCGTCACTATTCCCGGTTAATTTTGTATTTTTGATAGAGATGCAGTGTCTCCATGTTGGTCAGGCTGGTCTCAAATTCCTGACCTCAGGTGATCTGCCCGCCTTGGCCTCCCAAAACGCTGGGATTACAGGCATGAGCCACCACACGTGGCCAAAAAATATTTATATCTTAAAGATCATAGTTTTATAGGGCATTGTATTTATTAACATACCGAAAATATGTAAATATTATGGAGGAGAAGAATTTGCATTCCATCTAAGAGTGATCTAATTACTCAATATTTTTCACCCCACATATTTAAGTGAAAAATCGAAGAACCAATTAGTGAAATAAAACAAATCAGGAGAGCTGGGACTGAGCATGCCGGCTCTCACTTGTAAACCCAGCACTAGGGAGGCTGAGGTGGATCACTTGAGGTCAGAATTTTGAGAAAGATCATGTCTCAAAATAAAAAAAAAAATTAAAAAACAAAAGAGAGACATGGATTTTTTTCTTTCAGAATTTTTAGCCACAGAGATACATAAAGACCCCCAACAAAAATGTGCCAGTCTATAATAAAACCAAAATAGTCGAGACTTAAAAGCTAATTCCTCTGGCATGGGAATCAATATACTAGCTGCCATAATAACTAATTACCTAGATAATACTAAATATAAATGATAGCTACAAAATGGCAGTCCAAGTTATAGTTAAACAAATTTAGAGATTATCCTTTATCATCTGTAATACTTTGATATTTGAGGAAAACTGGAAGAGCCTAGAAGGAAAACGCATTCCTAGCTTAAACTAATTAATGCAATTCAGCTTTATCCAACAAATACTGAGTGAGTGACATGTGAAAGGGATTCCCTGCATAAAGATGGGTAAGAAAGAGTCCTATCCTCTAAAACACCACAGTTTTCCTAGGATATGGTGTAATGTTCTATTTTCTTTTTCTCTTTCATGTTGGAACTCACAGACATATAATGGGGTTAGAGGGAAGAGAACTCAGTGTTGCCCTGTCACAATGAAAAGCAACACCAGGAAGAACTCAGCCAGAGCCCATGGAGGGAGCATTTAGACTCAGTCCTAGCCAAAAAGGAATTACCCATTCCAGTGTGCGTATAGTGTCAATTTTATGTACGATAGCTAATATTTCTCTTCTAATAGGTCTGTGAAATATAATTATTTTTCTTTATTTCACAAATCAGGAAGCTCTATAGAAAACTGATTTGTCCAAGACTATGTTAGTGATCTTCTAACAATCAATCCTATTTCTGCACTATTATAACCCAGGACATTTCACTACAGTTAAAGTCAAAACACCAAATTGTGTGAGACAGCAAAACTATGGTAATTCATAAATTGCATGCTTACTTGGGTTTGTTTATGTATTTACTTTGGAATTTCAAATTATCAAATGTATCCTTCACATTTGAATAATAACTTTATGGGTAATCTAATATTTACAGAAAAATCATAGCAAAATTCTAAAAGGTATCGGTTTTTGAAAGCTGCGGACTTAATAGATCTTTCTATATGATGAATACTGTGTTTTCCCCATTGCTTTCTTTGCTATGTTTTCACTTAATCTTTTTATAGACACACTGGCAGTAATACTGACAAGAATATCTCTTCCACAACATTTTTATCGGCTCCAGTCTAAGTCCTAGTCTTTTCCAGTGTTATTTTCAGGTTATATGGAAGAATTCTTGCAAGTAAAGTATTACATAAATATGATTTTATTATTAGAATTATTATAAAGTTATTATATTATAAAGTCATTATATTATTATGTACCTTAACAAGGTCAAACATTTTAGGAAACATTTATAAGGCAGCACCATAAAGAAGGCATTTTCTTCTCCATTTTCTGGGAGTTAGTTAGATTTCACCTTCAAAACCTTGAACTTTATGTAATGTGAATCAAAACTGAACTTCTTATTCAAAACAGGCAAACACATATGTATATATATTCACCAACTTACACAGATATATAGAAAAGTATATCCTAGAGTTCTACATGACATACATATTTTTTATTCATAAACAAGGGTACTTTCTAAATGATGAATAAATAATTCAATAATTCAAGAAAAGGGTAGAAATTAAATTCTAGGGTTAGACTTCAGGGGCTCAATCTTAGTTTTTTTAGGTATTAGCTGTGTGGCTTTGGACAGTTACTTAAAAATCTTTTGTGCTTCAATTCTTCATCTATAAAATAGAAATGGTAGAAAAACTTACAGTACTGTGCATGTGTGTGTGCATGCGTGTGTGTGTAAAGTGCTAAGAATAGTCCCTGTCACATATTCAACATTATCTAACACTAGGGAATTATTATGGATAGTATAATTATTATTCTCTAAAATGATAATGCAATTGTCAAATTGCTCATTATATTTGTCAAGTTCTCTTTTCAATAGTCTTCATGGGAGAAAAAAAAATTGCCCCAGTAGCTTTCATGTTTCCCCCGATGCAGTGTTTTTAACTCTAAATAAAACTTAAGCAGGCTATATAAAAATGTGTCAATGTGATATTAGATCTTATAGCTCTTTGTTTAAAATCTTGCTTTAAAAACTTCAGTTTCATATTTTTTTAATCTTTTTGACACACAAATTTTAGGGTATCTAATGAAAGCTGAGAAATCTTCTTTTAAACAAAATGTACCTATGTGTCTCAAAATTAAACATATACATAAATATGCAGATATATGTGTGTATGTATTTCAGAAACTAATGGATCCCTCAATCCATTCAATGATTCCTAGGGATTATGGAGCCATGTTAAAAACACCTATTCTACAGAAGGAGAAGTAGAATTTTGTGATAGAAATAATGGACACCAAACTGATAAAGAGTATGCCAGACTCATTAAAAACTAGGCATCTAGGAAGTATTAGAACAGGTCACCTGTATCAGTGACAGAGAGTTTATAAAAGATTTTAACCACTGTCATGAACAGCCAAATCCTCAGCCTTCTAATGACCAGGGTAGTGGACATCTAATTACAATCTTTAAAGTGAGACAAAGCTAAGCAAACCTACAGTGTGTATTATTTGAAAGTTCTGGTTCTCAAACACACATGCAGAGACCCTACTGAAGGTAAAGACTCCTTTTATGGCTCTAGCTAAAAGTCTACATTAAAACAGTGTATTACCTTCTCCTAAAACTTCCCCTGCCTCCTGCCTAGGAATAGGTAGAATATCTATATGACCTGGTTTTTCTATAGCCACTGATGAATTATCAATAGCATCCCCATTCATTCTCAAAAATATCTGGTTTGAACAATAAGTTACATACTCACTGCAAATGTACAGGCAAGAAATGGGAAACTGAAAGGAATGCAGAGGAAAGTAAGCATTTTCTCCCTCAGTGCTGGAACAGAATTTTTTAACATACAACTTTGGGCCTTCCATTCAAAATGCAATTTGATTTTCTTTTTCTTTTTTTTTTTTTTTGAGACAGAGTCTCACTCTGTCATCCAGGCTGGAGTGCAGTGGCATGATCTCGGCTCACTGCAACCTCCACCTCAGGTTCAAGTGACTCTCCTGCCTCAGCCTCCCGAGTAGCTGGGATTACATGCATCTGCTACCATGCCCGGCTAATTTTTATATTTTTAGTAGAGATAGGATTTCGCCATGTTGGCCCAAGCTGATCTTGAACTCCTGACCTCAGGTGATCCGCCTGCCTCAGCCTCCCAAAGTGCTGGGATTAGAGGTATGAGCCACCGCGCCTGGCCAAAATGCAATTTGGTTTTCTTTTTTTTTTTTTTTTTTTTTTTTTTTTTTTTTTTTTTTTTTTTTTTTTTTTTTTTTTTTTTTTTCTTGTAATTATTATTATTATTATTTTTTTATATATATACTTTTTATTGCATTTTAGATTTGGGGGTACATGTGAAGAACATGCAAGATTGTTACATAGGTACACACATGGCAGTGTGATTTGCTGCCTTCCTCCCCATCACCTATATCTGGTATTTCTCCCCATACTATCCCTCCCCAACTCCCCACCCCCTGCTGTCCCTCCCCTTTTTCCCCCCAACAG
>PVKV010022659.1:0-34897 GCA_004027835.1 Alouatta palliata | reverse complement strand
ATCCCTCCCCAACTCCCCACCTCCCACTGTCCCTCCCCTTTTTCCCCCCGACAGACCCCAGTGTGTGATGCTCCCCTCCCTGTATCCATGATTATTCTTATCCATATAGACTAGCTTTGGTCAGATTTCAAAATTAACTTTAGAAAACACAAGAGGCAAAACTTTGCTGCAGAACACAGCTACACATAGATGTAGATATGGCTATAGATTTATAGATAATATCAATATAAGTATAATTTGCAGACTCTCCAAATCTCTAAAGCAGGGAACTCTTCTACTTCACATGAATTTCCTAAACACATGATAGTGCTTATAAAAGGGTCTAAGACATTATCTTATTTATACAACCTGGAAAAAAAAATCTAAGCCTTAAGCCTTATTTCCTTATAGCCTATAAATATTGTATTGTGCTCATTGCTCTCTTTCCTCTGACCATCTGTAATTTTCAATGAGAATCCATGAACATTTGGTATATTCTAAAGCATGTGTGTGCCTTTTCCCCAAACCTCTCATTTTTGGTACTATTACAGAATGCAGTTTACTATTTCTCTTCCTGCAAGCAACTAACAAAAACACGTACTCACATTTTTGATTCAAACTGGTTATAGCTACTGTGTCACAGTTCGCTCTTATATTAGATTTCAACCAAATTCAATTACACAGTGTGCTCCTTGCTGCCATAGGATGAATGGCAGAACAACGATGAAAATATAACTGCCACAAGTGATTGATCCCAACATGCCAGCAGGTTGATTAAAGTGTCCAGAAACAAAATGAAAAATAGTATTCATCTGTAACTTCTGGTCAATTTTTAAATTAACTACAAATTTCATAAAATATCATGCATCGAATTGGATGTTTTTGATATTTTTGAGAATGCTAAATGATATATGTAGATCTGGCTAGTTTCTTGGATATTGAAGAGACAATATTTGTTCTATGTACTCAGATTTCTAATATGTATAACGTGGATTTGTTACATAATGATAAAGTGTATAATGGCTCTGCAGATATAAACATAATACAAAGGAAAAAATAATAATGCATATAAGTTGGAAATGTTTTCATTTATAAAAGTTGTCATGTGTTAATGGGTACTACTTACAGACAAGAAATATTACATTAAATATTTGAATGGTTTTCATTAAAAATGTTTATTATTAACATTGATGTTGTTTTATATAATACATAATTTAGTCATAGCATGACTGTAGTAAATATAATTCTTCAGTATTCCAGGGATTATAGTTTCTATGATTTTGGAATGCAGAATTCCATGAAAATTAAGATCTATTATATGAAAAAGTGATGTAAATCTTTAAAACATATGTTAGAAACGTAATTCACTATGGATTACCAAAAGCAGATAATGAGTTCATTTATATTACTTAACAAAGAAGTTAAGGGATGAGAGTTTGGATATAGTATTGTATCTCAATCTTGCTATCAAGGAACCAAGTTCTCCTTCTTTTATGAGGATATGATTTAATTCTCATATTGCTGGAGTCTACTGTACTTCTAGGCTCTACATCTACAATTCTGGCAGAAATAAATCAGAAAGACTAAAGTTGTCTTTATTCAATGTATTTAAAAAATTTATTTGGGAAGATTAGGTCTCCTCAATTTCTTCACCTAAGTGGTCTGAACATGAGTTTTAACCTATTGAGTTCTGCTTAGGGCAAAAGACAATGCATTGCTACATGCTCATAAGGGATTAATTATGAACCTTGAAATATTGCATTGGTAACCTTATCTTTAGGGGGTTGTGATTTAAATATATATATTTAATTTAATTCAATTGATTTTACTTTTTGCTTTCAAAGTCCCCATAGTCTCTAGGGGGCAGATTTCTGCGCAAAGAAGAAAAAAAAGGAAAATCATCGCTTTTGAATAGTTAATTTATTATGTCTGCTAGGTTTTAAAAATGTATGAGTCTACATGGATACAATATAATTACCAATAATTAAAGAATATCATAAGGAGTTATAAGTATTTATCACATCCTACAATAATAACATATTATATGCCATATGAACTTATTCTTTTAAGTATACACATATTAAAACACATCACACTGTATCTCATAAATGTATACAATTATGATTCATCAATTAAATAATGTTAATTTAAAAATATTGAGCAACTGCTTTGTGAATACTATGTTAGTTTATAGATTCTAAGTTTTAGAATGCAAAGGTGGTTTTAGATATAGTAGATCTGCCAACGTTTTTGAAGTGACAGAAAACAAGGAAAATGATGTGCAGCTGTAAGTATGGTAGATGCTATAAATAAGACATATAGAATAAGATTTAAAGAATAGAAGAAGACAAAATCTGATAGATTATTCAGGTAAGGCCTTTGTAAGGAGATGCTCCTTAAACAGAAAAGAATGATGAGAAATGAACCAGGCTACTATGGAAGGCATCACCAAGAAAGAGGTGGGGAAAATTGTCTATTATGAAAAGAATTTGGTAACTCTGAGACAATCAGATCCAGTTATATTGGACTTTAGTGATAATTAAAAGCATATTAGCTATCAAATATCAATCTTATTCATTGTATTATCAATGCTTCCTTTTTAGTCACACACTTTGAAATTGTGACTACTCGTATATGACAAATATATCAAAAGAAATAAGAAAAAGTTTAGATATATATTATTTCATCATTTAACATTAATGTTTTCAAAGGTCTTCTAATGAATTTCTTAGTGAATGCTTTTTATGAGTTTGTCCTTTGTTTTTCATAGCCATTATTCAAGGAGTCACATGATAGTTATATATTACATTGCATAAGTTAATTCCTTAAAACACATTCCTTTTTTTTTTTCGACAGTGAAAGAGTTTAATGATCACTAGGTACTGAGCTAGGAGATGGGAGGAGACCCTCACATCCATCTCCTGTGGAGTTCTGGCCTGGGATTTGTAATGGGATTCTGGAAGGTAAAAGGCTGAAAAATTGAGGTTGTTGATTGATTGGAGTAAGGGGGATTAAATTATCAGTATTGAAAATTGGATTATTTGGTGAGTCAGCTCCTGTGGGGTCCTTCAGATCAGCTAACATCAGTGGAATCTTTCAGACCAGTTGGTGTCAGTGGGATTCTTCAGACCAACTGACATCATTAGATTCATTGGTATGCAAGACCTGAAGAAAGAACTCAAATGAAGGCTTTACACTTTATAATGTTCAAATTGATACCTATTGATTGCTTAAGGAAAACTTGCTCTATGTATTCTGAGGCAATTGTCACCAAACTACTATGAGGAGGAAGCAGATCAGAGAGAAAGCTGATCTCATGATTAGTGCTGAATGCGCTGCATGCTTGGTTTATTTTCATTTCCCCATCCCTTCTTCTCTAATTAATTTTATAAAGTTTATGGGAATGACTTCAAACTGATAAAAATGTCATGCCCAGAAGCTTGTAGAATCCTAATCCTATGTTTCCTCAATATTCACTAATTCAGTGTTCGTGACTTTCTAACAAAGCAAAAAAGTTCCAAGTCTCCTAAAGTTTTTAATTTATTTATTTATTTTATTTTTAGGCTTGACATTATTGAATTTTTGAATGTGTATCCTTCTTCTTATTGTTCATCCAGAGAGTGTGTAGATGGAGCTCTTGGAAAGAACAAAATACATGAAATAAAATAAATAATTTGTAGACTTTATACAATATCATTCTGTAAATAAGAACAATTATATTCATGGAGTTTATGTAATTTGTTTTAGAAAACTTCAGACAATTACATCTTGGGTTTGAACTCGGATTGGTGAAATGTCAAACCCTGTACCCATTTCATTACTATAAATCTTTATTGTTTTACACATATTGATGATATTCAACTTAACATCAACTTTCCCAAATTTAATTAATTATTTTAATTGAATTTGTTGATTATGAGTGAATTAATTTGATATTTTTTATGCATTTCATCACCTAGTATAATGACCTTGATATCAAAAAAATGCTTGAGTTGTGAAATCTCATTTCTATTCTGTTGCTTCTCTTACAGAAATGGCTACAGTATGACTTATAGGCTCTGCAGCAAGCAAGCTTATAATTTATCCATATCTCTATTAGTTGAAGCAAGGCCCTTAAAGGCCTCTGCTTAAGGCTATTCTGCATTAGAATCAGATAGAAGTTTGATAAAATTGACATTTTAGCTTCTTATTCAAAAATTTATGTGACACATGACCACATTCAATTTGCAGATAAGATATTATAATAGAAAAAGGAACTTCGCATGCAACAATTCAGCCTTTGGTTGTATGTATGAGCATAATGTGCATTGGAATTCTAATATCTTTGGGAAATATTTGTCACACATAATTCCAATTCCTTGCTTTTTTGACTTACTAAATTTTCTCATCCTTATTTTAGGCCATGTGTCAAGATCATTATGTTTTATTTTTTGAGAATGCCGCCAAAGAACAAAAAATGCTAATGAGCTTCTCGTTACCCTGCTAATAAATGAAAATTCATCCTAGAAAAATGCTCTGATCTGCAATAAAGTGTGCCTTATATTAAAGAACTTCAACAGATACAGGCGTTTGGGCGGTAAATTTCAGTATAGTAAAGTTACAGTGTACTGTGCATAGTTTTAAAAGTACTTATAGTTTTTTTGCTGATGTTGTTTTGTTTTGTTTTTCCCATTCTCCTCCTGAGTTTTAGTTTTGCTTTTGCCTCCTTCGTCTCCTTCCTTCCTTCCTTCCTTCTTTCCCTCCTTCCTTTCCTTCCTTCCTTCTTTCCTTCCTTCCCTCCTTCCTTTTTCCTTCCTTTCTTCTTTCTTTCCTTCCTCTCTTTGTTTTTCTCTCTTTGGTTTTCTTCTTCCTTTCTTCCTTCCTTCCTTTCTTTGTTTTTGTACAGTAAAGTTGACAGAAGTGCATTTTTTTAATTATTTTAGATTACAATTTAAGTGTGATTTCACTCGGAAGTGTTGATTACTTAAATTAAAATATATGAGTGATGAAGTATGCTATTTTAGTCATAGTTTTATTCATATATGATGTAAAATCTTTAAATTTCTGCAATTTTGGTGATTAAACTGAGAATGTACTTAAGCCTGTATCAAAAAAGAGCTGGAAAGAATTTTTTTTACATTACATGCTAATTTTAAATTTACATGCTTATGCTGTAATTGTAAAACACAAATTAATTAAGAAATAGAATTATTCTTATGTCATTACTAAATCAAATTATGTTTTACAATTCAAAGTTTAATTGCTGTTAATTCTTATTGAAAACTGTTAGTAGAGCTAATATTTTTTAATACGGCTGTAAGAGCTGAGGATACTGCATCCAACATTTCTGCATCTCTCTAGAGAAAAAGTGAGAGAGGGAGAAAAATTGAGACAGGGGAGAGACACACACACAAACAGAGAGAGAAAGAGTGAGTGAGAGAGAGAGAGAGAGAGAGAGAGAGAGAGATCCAGTAGGTTAATCTTTATTTTCTTTATTTTCTGTTTTCAAATATAGTATAGTTTAAGAGGTAGAAGCTTATACTCTTAACTTCATCATCTTTGGAAGTTAAGCAAACAAAATAAATCAATGTAAAATGAGACTTTCTAGAACTTTCTCTCCTTAGTGTTGTCAATTCAAATTTAGTCATATTATGCATAAGAAAATAAATATCAATGCCTACATTTTCTGTTGTTCAATATCCAAAAATTGAGATGCTAAAGTCAGCTTGCATTTTTCCAAAATGAACTAGTTAAGCTAAGACACAAACTTCAAACCAGATACAAAATTTAACTTTTAATATAAAAGAAAGCAAGTGATTTTCTAACATTAATAAAATATTTCTGACATTCTCCCTTCAAACAAACATATTTCCCAGGATAATTAGACGTTTTCTTCCATGGGCCATTTTGTCATTTCTGTGAACTTAATAGATGTTCTTCCCAGAATAATGTTTTTAAATATGTAAAATAAACTCAAATTACAAAAATTACTTTAAAATGTCATCTATCCATCCAGCTTTCTATCCCTTCTCTATTAACATTGTGTCACAGGCCACTCTTGCACTGCTGAAAAGAAATAGCTAAGACTGGGTAATCTATAAAGAAAAAGAGTTTATTTGTTTCACTGTTCTGCAGGCTATACAGGAAGCATAATGCTGGCAACTGCTGAGCTTCTGGGGAGGCCTCAGGAAGTTTATAATCATTGTAGAAGGCAAAAGAGGAGCAGTCACATTGCATGGTGAAAACAGGAGTGAGAGAGAGGGAGGAGGTGATATACACTTTTAAATGACCAGATCTTATGAGAACTCACTCATTATCATGAGGATAGTACCAAGAAAGATGGCTTTAAATCTTTCATTGAAATCCACCCTCATGATTTGATCACCATCCACTATGCCCTACCTTCAACATAGGGGATTATATTTCAATATGAGACTGGGAGTGAGGGGAGAGACACTCATCCAAACTACATCCCATAGCAAATAAAATGATATAGTGACTTAATTAATCATTACTACCATAACAAAGCAGGAAGCTTAAAGCACACATAAGATCACTAGCAAAACTGTAATTTGAGTTTTAAGAGTGATAAAATCATAGATACTAGATACTGCTAATGCTAATGTAGCTTGTTACTCATTCTTGTAGATAATAAAATACTAAATTTCTTTTATACTCTAGTTAAAATAAATGTGTAATTATTTTTCCCAACCAAGATTTCTCACTCTTCTCTATCTACAGACATTTTCCCTTTATCTGTGGATCTTGCATTAAGAATCAATCAGTGATTATATTGAGTGTGAGATTTTCTTCTATGATAGGTGTCGGTGATATTACAATGGATAAGACTCAGCATGTACTCTAGATGAATTCTGAATCTAGTAGAAAGAAATTAGACTGCAAAAAAGCTAGCTCTGAGCCAATGTAATACATGCAATAGCAGAGATATATGCTAAGTACTTTGGGAACATACATCGAAATGTGGTTACCTCTTCTAAAATGGATATTGGAGGAAATACAAAATATGATGGCATTTACAATAATCTCAGAAATGAGAAGTCCACAGTAAAAAAAGATTGAAAAAGACACCCATTTCATATCTAGACAATAATAAAGGTGTAAAGATCCAGAGACATGATCATGAGTGTTGAATTGCATGTTTTGTTATTCTTGTCTTTTTGTTGTGTTTTTCCTACATTACTGCATTAGTCTGTTCTCTGCTGCTATAAAGGCATACTTGGGACGGGGGAATTTATTGAGGAAAGAGGTTTAATTGACTCACAGTTCTGCAGGACTGGGGAAGCCTCAGGAAACTTAAAATCCTGGTTGAAGGGGAAGCAAGCATGTCCTATTTTACACGGCAGTAGGAAGGAGAAGTGCTGAGCAAAGCGGGGATAATTCCTTATGAAATCAGCAGAACTCATAAGAACTCATTCACTATCACAAGAACAGCATTAGGGGAACCACTCCTGTAATCTAGTCACTTCCCATGAGATCTGTCCTTCAACTTGTGAGGCCAGCATTTCTGATTACAATTCAAGATAAGATAAGAGTAGGAACATGGAACCAGACCATATCATTCCTCCCTGGCCCCTCTCAAATCTCATCTTTCTCAAAAGTCAAAACAAAATTATGCCTTCCCAACAGTTTCCCAAATTCTTAAATCATTCCAACATTAACTCAAAAGTCCAGATCTAAGGCAAGTGCCTTCTGCCTATAAGCCCGTAGAATCAAAAGCAAGTTAGTTACTTCTGAGGACTAAGCTTTGATTCTTTATCTTGCCCAAATTCCTACCTAAGGGGTCTAGGAAGTAATGCCCTACAAACTATAAATTGTCATCAGATGGATTTATTTGACCCTATATATTGTAACTTACTTTTCAATCTGACTCTGGCATGACATTATGAGGCAAGAAAAAAATATTTAACCCTAATATATATTTCTTTGTCATAACTTGAAATTGCCCTGCAAAGTCTCTCGTGGGATAAATCCACATCCGACAGAGAATTTCATTTTTCCTTCTTTTCTTTTCCGATCCAGGAGAAAATAATATAGCAGTTGTTCATTGTAGAGTAAAACCTTCAGACAGAGGGGATCCTAACATAATACATACCCCTGGACAAAATCAAAGTTAAAGGTCTTAGTATCTGGATTCCCCAGTTCAAATGAAGATCTCTTTGAGTTTACTAAGGAATTCCAATTAATGCTTAAAAACTTATGATTCAGGGTTCTCTTTCCTATATCAGCCGATTGAGTCACTGGTCCCCCAAAACAAAGCTGAAGAATGGTTTAGAATAGCAGATTGGAAAGAGCCTTTAGAAGATTTTGACAGATTAAATACAACTGGAAGAGAGAAATGTAGAGAGGTTTGCAGTTGCCTCTGTGAAACTGTACCAAAGATATTCCCCAGGTAATAGATTGGCCAAGAAAAAACTATGCCTGACTTTAACATCACATTTGAAAAAACATTCAAACAGTTTTCAGGAATACCTCCTGAAACATTTGAATATGATAGAAGTGACACCTTACTAAATTCTGGGTTTATTCAGGGTTTAGATAAGGAGTTAGCAAGCCTAATAAAGAGGAATAATGTGGCTTGGGCTTCCTTGCCCATTAGCCATCTAGTCACCCCAGCTGACAGTTGTCACAGTCATCAAGAAAGAAAAGGAAACAGTCTCTAAACTTATGAGTTTATAACTAAAACATCTAGGTAACCAAGTTGGAACTTTGCATGCGTCCCATGGTCCCCAGAGATCTAAGCAACCCCAACAGAAAGCAATTTGCCACTATGGAACAAAGAAAGGAAATTTTAAAAAAGAATACAAAAAACTTAAATGCGTGCCTGCATAAAGTGGACAAGAAGCCCCAGACAAGGGCACCAGAACAACTTAAAAATCAGAATAGAAATGCTCCAAAGGAATAGAGAGGGGTTTCCCCTACTTCTAATTAATGCTTTAGGAATAGTAGAAATATCCATAAATGGGGAAAATACCAAAACCCCTGTTGACACCAGCACTACACTATCAGTCTTCAAACCTACATTGATTAAGAACCCTCTCCCTCAGAATAAAAAAGAAAGCCTAAATGGTAGGGATTTCAGAATCTCCTATTATTGCTTTTAAATCAAATCCACTTCAATTTCAATTAGGAGAACTAGTGGACATCATGTTTTTCTTTTTTTTTCTTTTTTTTTTTTTTTTGAGACAGAGTCTCACTCCATCACCAGGCGCCAGGCTAGAGTGCAGTGGCTCACTACTGCAACCTCCGCCTCCCGGGTTCAAGCAATTCTCCTGCCTCAGCCTCCAGAGTAGCTGGGACTACAGATGCGTGCCACCACCTCAGTTGATTTTTGTATTTTTAGTAGAGACGGGGTTTCACCATGTTGGCCAGGATGGTCTCGATCTCTTGACCTCCTGACCTGCCCACCTCTGCCTCCCAAAGTGCTAGGATTACAGGCGTGAGCCACCATGCCGAGCCCTTTGTTTTTTTTATACTAGAGAGTGCCCCCATACACCTGCTGAGATGGGATTTCCTGGATGCTCATATCACATTTTCACAGAAGGGGGAAATAATTCTCAACTTGGGAGACATAGAAGATTACAAAAGCCCACACATAATATTATGCTTGTGAAAGTTAATCAAGAGTCTGCACAGGAAGAATTAGAGCCTTTCTTATCTAAGGTCCCAGTGGGCAAGCTCTTCCACAGATATTGGGAGAATTTAGTCGACAGTCCCTATAGAGATAACCATATATAAATCCAAACCTCTGCCAAATATCTCCTTAGACCTGAAGCCTGACGAGGAATCAAACCAATTATTCAGGACTATTTAGACAAAGGACTCATAATACCCTGCATCAGCCCTTGCAATAATCCAATCCTTTTAGTTAAAAAGCCAAATAGAGAAAGATGGAGATTTGTTCAAGATCTAAGCTATAAATAAAATAAGAATTCCTGGACACCCTGCTGTTCCTAACCCCCACATCTTACTGACCAATATTCCTATCTGCCAGCCACTTCTCTGTTACTGATTTATGTAGTGCATCTTTCAGTATACCTGTGGCTAAAATAGCCAGTATCCTTTGACTTTCACTTGGGAAAATCACCAATACACATGGACGGTCTTACCACAGGGCTACCCTTCATCCTACTTATTTATCTCAAATACTAAAGGCAGACTTAGATTACATAGAATTTCCAAATGAATCTAGTCTAATTCAATATGTGGGTGATTTATTGTTATGTTTATCCTCTACACCAAAATGTAAAGGAGATACTGTCCACCTATTACAATAGCTTGCTTTTAAGAGACAAAAAGTGTCAAAAGATAAATTATAATTTTGTCTCCCCAAGGGGGCTATTAATAAACCCTGAGAGGATCTCTGCTGTTATAATCTTTCCCCCACCCCAGTCTAAAAGCAATTAAGAAGATTCTTAAGGCTAACAGAGATATTGCAGGAGTTGGATTGCAAACTACTCCTTAATGCCCCAAACTCTGTATAGAAAAATGAAAGCAGACACAACTGGACCCAATTCACTGGGAGCAGGGGAAAAAAATAACACATAGAAGATCTAAAACAGGCTGTCACACAAGCACCTTCTCTAGGCTGCCCCAATTACAGTCTTCCAGTTTTCTTCTTCATACATTAAATAATCTGGAATTCTCTAGGAGTATTAACTAAAAAATATGATGACAATCACAGACCAATTGTTTATTTCAGTTGACAGTTGGATCCAGTTTCAGGGGATACCCTCCTTGTATGAGGGGTACATCAGCCACAGCTATCCATGCCCCTCACTATTTGAAATCTCTTCTGAGGTCTCACCACACTGGACGCTATTCTGTTAGCCACCTCACCTCTTATGAGATACTCCTGCTTTCTGCCCTCAACATCATTTGAAGCACTGTAACACTCTTAATGCTGCTACCCTCCTCCCGCTTCCAGGTGAACAAAAAAGGAAGAGGAACATGACTGCAATCTACTAGTATTTTACTCTCTCAGAAAGAAGGTTTACTAAAACTCCCAGTGAGAACATTGAATTAATTTGGTGGATGTTTGATTCTTATTTAAGGAACAACCAGGGGCATTCCCAGACAGGGTACACCATCATTTTCATAACAGAAATAATCGAAAGTGCCCAAGTCTAGAGTCAAATTAGCACAGATGGCTGAATTAATAACATTAACTAGAGCTTGCAAATTTGCTAAAGGAAAAGTAGCAAATAAATATACCAATAGCCAATATGTTTTTGGAGTAGCCTGTGATTTTGGCATGCTATGGAAACAGAAGATTTCTCACCTCATCCAGACAGCCCATACAAAACGGGCAACATGTCTCAGAGTTACTAGAAGCAACTTGGATCCCAAAGCAACTTGCAATCATAAAAATTCCTAGGCACTCAAAGGATAACACTAAAGAAGCAAAAAGAAATAATCTAGTTGATGTTGCTCTAAAAAATACAGCCTATCCTGTAGGGGAATGTGCCTTTCATCCTCCAAATACTCTCACTAACATGCTTTTTCAATATCAACAAGCATCTAGCCCTTTAGAGAAACATACCTGGCAGCAGAAGGAAGGTATGTTTGACCCATGTAAGGAATTATGGCTAGGGCCTAACAGAAACCCCGTAGTTCCCATAGGTGCACAACTGCCTTTCCTTCAGATTATTCATGACATGATTCATTGGGCCTCTGAAAAAAATGGTATCATGAGAAACACAATACTTTTAAAAATCATCCCCATCGTAGCCCAAAATATATATTCTCGATGCGCTATATGACCAAAACATAACTCTGGCAAACTCTTATATGGCTCCCAAGGTCATTTTCCTCTGCCAATAGGACCTAGGACCTTTTGAAGTATGGCAGTTGGATTTTATCCAGATGCCACCATCTCAAAATTTCAAATATGTTCTGGTCTTAGTTTGTATGTTTTCTCATTGAGTAGAAGCATTTCTTTGTCAGAGAGCTACCGCCTTAACAGTAGGGAAAATTTTGTTAGAGAGAATCATTCCAGTTTGGGAAACTTCTGAACTTCACAGTGATTGTGGGATTCATTTTACTGAACTAGTTGTTCAATCCATTCGAAAAATCTAGCCCATAATACAACATTTCCATTGTGCCTACCAGCCCAGTCCTCTGGGTTGGTGGAACAGACAAATGGCATAATAAAAATTCAATTTGCTAAGTTGACAGAGGCTTTTAACACCCTTAGCCGAAAGTCCCCTCACTGGTCTTGCTTAATCTTAGATCCACTCCTTTTGGAAATCATTGTTTATCATCTTATGAAGTAATAACAGGGAGACCTATAAGGCCAGATGAGGGCTTATACAAACTGGCCATATTCAAAGGGAATATTGCACTATTGTCAAGGGCTTCTCAACATCTTAACAAATAATACAAAGCCGTCAATAGAATCTCTCCATAGTGAGCTCCCAGCGTTTGATTACCCCAAAGACCACAGATTATAGCCAGATGACTTTGTATATTTCAAAAGACACTAACTGAAGGATTATGTACAGCCCCTCTGGAACAGACCTTATCACGTGTTTTTAACCATCTCTTGTGCTGCAAAGTTAAAGATGCTGAACCAGGCCAGTCCTCATGAGCCCTCAAATAACTCTCATTTTTACTTTCCTTGCTATAGAATATTGCTAAAACACTGAATGTTTTAACTGAGGCCCCTAAGAATGTTTGGAATCTATGTAATCCTCTTTGGTATAAGTTTCTAAATGGATCTGGCTATATTTTCCCTTGCTAAAGCCAGAAAAATGTTTTACTTGTTCTTTCTCTTTACCACAATCTCCTTTCTCTGCTTACCCCACACTCCTTCTCTTTTCAAACCTAAAAATTCTCATAATTCTCTGTAAACCTTAGCAATCTTCGGGCAGGCAGAGCATACTTCTTTTGGTATGATATAGACCAGAATGAAATGAAGACTGTTGTATGGAACAGCACCATTTTAAACATTCTCTGAGTTCCCCCTTTACTGCATATCTCTATTACAGGGCTTCAACCAAATATGATTCCCTGCAGGAATAGTTGCCTAAAAATGCCTCAGAATGATCACTGAGTGGGTCTAACTAGGTAAAACATTGCGTAGCAATAAACATTGGGGATAATCCGTTGAGACAACTGCCTGATTACAGTGAGAAAACCTAGCTCTCTCCTGTGTAAACTGCCATAGCATGGCCTGCCAAATAACCACCAGCCCCTATCCAGCACCAACCACACTGACACTGCCCTTAAATAATCATTTATGGGAGTCAGTTGGCAAACAGAGTTCTGGGACAGCACAAATTTCACCCTAAGACCAAGGCTCCTCTGGAAAGCCTTATGGAATACCCAGACAAGGGTATACTTAGGTGTAACCTCCACTGATCTAACCGTTGTTTGACATACCCAGTGGTTCTAGATTGACTCTATTTATCCCAACTGTACAAATGCCATTAGTATACAGTGGCAACAGTATTTCTGGTGGATATATCAAAATCAGCCACCCAAAAAACTAAGGCATGACCTCCCTGGAGGAGTTGCAGCTGGCCTAGGCATACAGGGGCAAGCTGAGTTCATGACTAATAAAGAGAGACATGCTTTAGAAAAAAATTTCCTATCAAACAAAGGCCACACATAAGAAATGCTACTTCAGGAAGAGGGTAAAGGATGGGAAGCTGCTTTAAAAGATGATGCAGCACTCGTCAAATGGATAGAAGAAACCAGGCAAACCATAAAAACACACTCCCAAAACCAAAAATGGGAACAAACATGTACTCTTACCCAACAGGGGCTCAGGTCTATTTTATTACAAATGGAATCTGAGGTGGCTATGAAGCAATGGCCTACAATCCTCAGTACTGTGGCACAATCCAAATATCTGTAGAAAATATATGTCTCCTAATCTTATGGAGAATTTTGGATGGTAAACATGACCTTAAATATTGTGTTCTCAGAGCACAGACACCAAAGTTAAATGAGGCGCAAAGGTACTCTGTTGTCCAACTGGCAAAAATTGGGACTATGGTAAGCAGTACAAGAATGCCCATCCTGGGAAATAGGTGGGCTATTTTAGCTGGTAATAACACATGGCATGTCATCTTCCTTTCAGATTGTGAAAACAGAAAAGGAGAATGGCTATGCCTTCAAACAACTTGGAATGGTGCTTTTTCCCAGACTTGGCCTCTACTGTCCACCCCCATGGGACACAGCATCTGGTATATTGGGAAGGGTCACTTTTGTTGGGTTGGATAACAAAACAACACTGTAGAATCATGTGACTTCTCCTGTGACAAAAGGTTCTTTTCTCTTCAAAATACCAGTGTATGGTACAATGCAAAAGTGATGTGGAAAATTGTTTTGTCCACTGTTAATAAGTCCTATGACAATTTAGACACTGAGCACCAGACATTCCTTGCATTTTGTTTATATCCTTATCAGGATGTTATACCTATGGAGATAAATTGGTCAAAAGAGACATTACATTTATTAGTTTCGGATTTAGTGTCAGTCCTATAATGCTCAAATAAGATTTATTATAAGGTTCAAATAATCCTTGATAAGGAGAGTAAACACATTGTGAGTCTGATCAAAAAATATAACGATATATGCAGTGGTTTTCTTGGCTAGTCAGGTTGTTTACTCCCCTCTGACTTTACCTATAACCTTCCTGAATGCCTAATCTTTACTGTCTTTATGGTATTTGTCACTGTATCAGCAACTCTTTTAAATGTTATGCCAGATACAACAACAACAGCAACAACAACAACAACAACAACAGCAACAACAACAACAACAGCAACAACAACAAGCAGGCACAATTAAAGATCTGGATCATGATAACTCAAAAAATTGATATGATCTGGGATTTTTTTTTAGAGTAAACCCTAGGCCTGACTCCATCTCACCCCTTAAATTATTAGCTATTACATCAGGTCATACCATGTCCTCTACCCATAATACAAATAGGAAATATTTCAAACTATTCCCCCCAACCAGGCTACTCTAGGAATAAGCCTTTCTAGTACTGTAACAGGGGTAGCATACTTTCCTCCCAGCTTCAAAGAAGTTCTTAGCCTCACTAACACTGGATAAGGGGCAAAGGGGCCCTGAAGGCACAGTGAGTTTGCCATTTAAATAAATATTGTGGACCCAGAGAGTTTTGTGGAACAGCGATTTATTAGAAAGAGAGAGATAAAGAAGTCTGCTCTTACCTGTTGTGGGAGGGGAACCCAGAACGGGATGCATGTTCAGGCAAGGAGCAGATGAATTTTAACCCTTGAATTATTTCATCCCCATTAATGTTCTCATCCAATGAGAGTTTTTTCAAACTTCCTCTGGAGTAATTGATCTTTGACTCTGATACCAGATTGGCTACTTGGTCCATAGTCCTGAGTGACAGAGACCCCCTCCTCCCAGAGCCTTCAGTGGGTTTTCTGAAACATAGGAGCCTCACCTGGCTTTCTCTACCTCACTTACTTAGGGGAAACTCAGACAAAGAACTTTACATTTGAAACCCCTCTGGTTCCCAGACAAAGAACTTTACATTTGAAATCCCTCTGGTTCCTGGAGGGAGGCCTGGAGCCAGGAAACTCCTGCCTTGAAACCATACCCCTTGCAGACCCAGGAAGGGAAGTCTCTCAGTACTTGGGATCTCCCCAAATGAGCAGATGAGACAACTCTAGGAATGAGCCTTTCTAGTGCCGTGGGAGCTGTTGCTATTTGTTGGCCTGCATAGGCATTCTGTGGAATGCTTTCCCAGCAAGCGGAGGTACTAAAGAGTAAACTCCGATTTTTTTCATCTTGCCCAAACCCCTACCTTAAGGGTCAGGGAAGTTATGCCCAACAAACTATAAATTCTCATCAGATGGCTTTATTTGGCCCTATATATTGTGACTTGCTTTTCAATCTGAATCAGTTGTAACATGTGATACAAGAAAAAAAACATTAAAACATATTTCTTTGCAATACCTTGAAATTGCCCTGCAAAGTCTATTGTGTGAAAAAAATCAACATTCTGTAGACAATCCCTTTTCCCCTTTGTTTTCCATCCTTTCTTTGCAGATCCAGGAGATAATCAACTAAAAGCCAGGCATTCTTTTAGGTCTGGTAAGAAACATTTTAAAACCTTCTCTCGTTCTAAAGTCTGCTATCTGAGAGATTCTTCTGAACAGCAAAACTTGACCTTCACAATCATTTATTTTAACCTGAATATTTCTTTCCTTTGATCTCAGGACTTCAGATAAACTCAATCAATTGCCAACCAGAAAATATTTAAATTTACCTGTAGCCTGGAAGCCCCCGCTTTGAGTTATCCCACCTTTCTGAACCAAACCAATGTATTTCTTAAATGTACTTGATTGATGTCTCATGTTTCTCTAAAATATATAAACCCAAGCTGTACCTAGGCCACCTTGGGCACATGTTCTCAGGACCTCCTAAGGGCTGTGTCATGGGCCATGACCACTCATATTTGGCTCAGATTAGATCTCTTCCAATCTTTTACAGAGTTTTACTCTTTTCATCAACATTTACCAGCTACAGTGGTGCTACAGGCATTAGGTAAATATGCCCAGTTAAAATGGGGAAAATTGGCCAAAACAAAGGGGCTATAGGCCCTATGCAAGTCCAAAATCCAGTGAGACAGTAATTAAATCTTAAAGCTCTGAAATAATCTTAACTCTATGTCTCACATCTAGGTCACACTGATGCAAGAGGTGGGCTCCATGGTCTTGGGGAACTACACATATGCATCTGAGACTGGCCTTTCTTTGGAAATCAAATAAAAAAGAATAAAATATATAAGTTTTGTTTTACTTTTCAACGTTTTTAAATATGTGTCTTTGCTATATGAAGGATAATTACAGAACCCATAATGTTTTTTTCCTTTTATTATTATAAAGAAGAATTCCACTTTCAGCTATGTTGACTGGATCAGCTAAAACATAATGTTCTTTCTGGTTATTAAAGTACTGGACTATTAAGCAGTATCTTACAGAAATATAAACCCAGAGAGATAAGCTGAATTTTGAGTATGGGTTTCCCTCTTGGGACAGTTACCAGTACAGAAAGCTACAGCTGAAATTCTAGGAATTTTAAAAGAAAGCCATTAATGACAGTCTTATAAATTAAGCTGAGCTAGCTTGAGTTCTATGGAGCAGCATTAAAATTTGAATTAGAAATAGACAAGTGCACAAAGATAGCAAAATCAATCTCAGATGAACTCAATTCAACTATTTTAGGATAACCCAACCATATTTAAGCCACCTTCCAGAGGCAATATTAACTTCTCCCTGAGAAAAGATAACCTCAGCAGAGCCACAAATTATGCCTAAAATTTTTCCTTACAAAATACCTAGCACTCAATAACAGTAATAAGGTTTTCAGAAAAATTAAGACATTTATAACAATTAAAAAGAATAAGGAAGAAAATAATTAGACACAGAAGAGGTTGATGAGTAAGATTTGTGCTTTAAAATAAATAAGTACTTTATTCAAGATTTTAAATAGCAGTAGAAGAATTTCCCAAATAACTTGAAACTATAAAAATGAATTAAATTGCATTGTGAAAATAAAAAAATAATAAATAAACCTGGAAATAGATATATATGTGTAGCAGTACTTAAATTTTAAAATATCCAAACATTGTTATGTAGACCTTAAATATAGTCAGCCCTCTGTATTCATGGGTTTCACACATTTAAATTCAATCAAAAGTATTCAAAAATACAACAACAAAAAGAAATAAAAATAATACATTATAAACTATTTACACAGAATTTGCTTTGCATTAGGTACTATACTTAAGACAGAGATGATTTCAAGTAAATAGGAGAATATGCATAGGTCACGTGCAAAAACTATGCCATTTTATATGAGTTTTGAGCATTTGCTGAAATTAGTTTCCATGAAGGGTCCTGAAACCAATCTCCTGTGGATACCAAAGGACGACTGTATATAAAATGAATAATTACAAAAAGAGTTCATAAAATAAAAGAAAATGTTCATACAAAAGCACCAAGAATACAAGGAAGTAAAATTTTTACCGAAAGGAAAGAAAGAGAAAATAGCTTATTAGTCAGCTTGGTCTGTTGTAACAAAATACCATAGACTAAGTAGCTTATGCAGCAAATATTTACTTCTTAGAGTTCTGAAGGCTGGAAAGTCCAAGATCAAGGTACTGGATGGTTTGGTTTTCCGGTGAGGGCTGTGTTCCTATGTTGCAGACAGCTTTCTCTGTATCCTCCATGGCAAACAGGAAAAGAAGAAGCAAGCTCTCTGTTGTTTTCTCTTAAAGGCACTAATTCCATCATGAGAGCCCCACTCATTTAAACCTGCTTATTTCCCAGTGGGCCAGTGTTTAAGTATCATTGCATTGGAGGTTAGGTCTTTAACATATAAAGTAAAGCAGGAAGTCACCATTCAGTTCATAGAAAAGAGTATATAACACACATAGATTTGTTGAAAAATATTTTAAGTATAGTTGGAGTTCTCAAAGGAGACAGAAGATAGAAAAAAATATATAAAGAAACAATGATAAAAATTTTCCAAAACTGATAAAGGGCAAATATTATGTCAAGATTCTGAAAACTTTACAAGGTGAAATAATTTTAAATAAAACACACATAAGTATTAGATAAAAACTGATGAAATGTGAAAATGAACACACATATTTTAAAGCAGCTAGAAAGCAAAAAGTAAAATGAGAATGGTAGTTTATATATCAATCAAAATAATAAATGCCCAAAACAGAAGATGCCAATCAAATTATATCATCAAATTACTAAAAAATCCCAAAAGCCAACATAGGATTCTAACCTAGCAAAATGTCTCTTCAAATAAAAAGAGAAATAAACACATATTCAGATAAAATAATAAAAAGGATTCCTTTAAAATTGAAAACAATGCAATTTTGCTTGGTCAGATAAAAATATCCCCTGTTGATGCAAAATAAAATAAAATAAAATAGATAAATAGAAATACAAAGAGTAAAAATAGCTTAAGAAATAAAAATGAATACACTATTTAAACTTACAGGTGGTATTATTTGTACAGTCAAAAAAATAATAATTAAATTTACAATACATGTCACTATAAAAGTCAATTTTACTGATATCTAACAACAATATGCCATTACAACAAAAATGTTTTCTAGGTAGTAATATTTACCATAGCATCAAACTTAAAAATGTTTATAAATAAATGCAACAAAAGATATACAAGATTTCTACATAGAAAATAACAGACCATTACTTAACAAATTAGGAAAATTAATTTGATAGAGAACTATGTCATGTTTATGGATAATAGGTGTTCATGGATAATCTATAAATTGCCCACACTTGTGAAAATTTAACCTGTTTTTTTTTTTACAAAACGTGTTTATTTCAATAACTTTAGAGGTATGAGTGTTTCTATTGTTACATGGATGAATTGTATGCTTTTAATTTCTAGGCTTTTAGTGCACCAGTCACCTGAATAATGTTCACTGTACCAAAGTAATTTTTCATCTCTCACCCACCTTCCACCCTCCCTCTTTTTGGATCTTTAATGTCTATTATACCATTCTGTGTGCCCTTGCATACAAATAATTTAGCTCCTACCTCTAAGTGAGAATAGGTAGTATTGGTTTTCTATTCCTGAGTCACTTTACTTAGGGTAACAGCCTCCAGTTCCATCCATGTTGCTGAATAATAATATCACAAGAACAGCATGGGGGAATCACTCCTGTAATTTAATCACCTCCCATGAGGTCTGTCCCTCAGCTTGTGCTGCAATAAACATACACACACAGGTGTCTTTTTGATATAATGACTTAAATCAAACATAAATATTGATTAAATGCAGAAATATTTAGACTAAACATGATTGAGTCTGTCAATAGAATGTTTGCACTAACAAAGATTCTAAAAGAGTACTATAGCCCATTTCCACAAAAGAAAATGATCCAAGATGAATGAATTTAAAGTACAGGATGTCATTTGAAAAAAGATAGAAGTAAATATGTTGGTAAATAAATATTATTGGTAGTAACAATAATTGACATCCTAGAATGCTATGCAATGAAATTACTTTCAAAAGTGTTGGTTAAATGTAAAAATACTTAGACTAAACTTGAACGAATCTATCATTAGAATGCTTACACTAACAGAGTAAAACTTTACACTTCTAAAAGAGTACTATAGTCCATATCCACAAAAGAAAATGATCCTAGATGAAAGAATTACAAGTACAGGAAGTCATTTTAAAAAGAGAGGAGTAAATATGTTGGTAAATAAATATTATTGGTTTACATCCCTCATATAGTCTTTCAAAAATCTACCTTTACTTCAAGTCCTGGATAAAATGTCATCTCTTCCACAAACTTTTTTCAGATGCCCAGAATGAGAATTCATGCCTCCACTTTCCAACCAGTCACAGTTATAGCACATTCTCATTCTTCCTAAGCTCCTTGTGTAACCATCCCATAGTAAGCTGCTTAAGAGTAAAGTCAATGATGTATGCTTTTGTATTTAATTTTCCATCAAGCAAAGTACCTTGAAAATAGCATACAGTCCATGTCAATAAATAAAAATAATAATTTATCTTGGTCCATCTGTAATTGAATCATCATAAATACAGACTGTATTTTAAACTAATATATTCAATGATTTTTTAAGAGAAATTATTGGTTTACCCTTAGTCCTTTATATATTTCCTAGAAATATCTCGTTTGTCACAATCATGAAATCTATTGACACAAAACTGACCAAAATTTTCTCCAAATGTATTTTATTTTCTTCATGTAAACTCTGAGATAACAGAATGTAGTCACTTTACTATCATGCATTGATAATTTCAATATTCTTACTTTAAAAACTTTGATTTGGAAAATTATAGCTAGTCACTCTATTAAGGTCTTATCCTCAGGTTTTTGGCTTCTGATTTTCACTATAAAGTTTTTAATGGAAATTTATTTTTATTTATCATTCTCAGGATTCTCTAAGATTTTAGAATTTTTAAGTTAGTGTTTTTAATCTTTTTGAAGAAAATTTAATCCATTAACTTTCTAAATATGACTTTTCTAAATTCCTCCCTTTTCTCTTACTGGGACTAAGATTAAATGTATGTTTGATGTTTCTACCACACATATTTTACTCTCTCCTCTATAATGTTTTTAACTCTGCAGCTAAAATATTGGAAAATTAATTTTCACATCTAAGAAGTTTACTTTCTCTGTCAGGTGAGTCTAATCTATTATCAAAAATATGAATTTTGTTCAGTGCTTACATTTTAATAGACTTTCTTAGTTCTAGAAATTGTCTTGGGTTCTCTTTTAAATCAAATATGTAACTGATCATCTGTTTTTTCCTTCAGATATTTTAAAGCTTCTCTCCCTTTCTACTGTGTCTCTTTCTGTAACATAATTTATTAGTTCAGTACTTGATTATTTCCAAAACTCATATCTTTTTAAGTAGTTAACTACGTAGTCTTACACAATGTACACTAAGATTTAGGAATATGCTAAGGAGTATCAATATACATTTCTTAAGTATATCATCTCCATGTAACACACATTAGCATATTAATATATAGCAGGTTATTATGATATTGATGAATATAATCAGTTTTGTCTATAGGCCTCATTCCTATTGTGGAGTTACAGGCTATTCACTCTGTCATAGCTGATAATTTATGAAACAGAAAAATTCAGAGGGGAAAAGAAGATGTGAATGCTCCTAAGCAGTGAGGCCAGAGCTTTCCGCAATTGTTTAATCACAGAGTGATATCAAAATCTTCAAACCAATTTATTGAACACATTGTTGACAATAACATTTGTTACTGTGCTCTGTATATATACAATGTTTATCAGAGAAATGGTATCTTTTCTATCTCAACTTCCCAATATCCACTCTGAGCTTTTTCAATTATTCATGAATGAAGTAACAGCTTTCTCTATTAATAATGTAAGAGACTATGTAAGATAAAATGTAACTGGCAAAAGAATGAAAGTTTTGGCAGCTTTTATGATATCAATTTATCTAGCATTTTCTGTCATTAATCATTGTGCCATTTTTGGTAGGAAATATGCTCAGGGACAGAAGGTTTTCCCCTTGACAGGCAAGATCATTATACTTTAATAAAATACATTTTTTTCCTTATCATAGCATTGTTTCCTAAGAGCAAGAGAAATGTTTTGTTGGTTTATTTGTTTTTGGAATTTAAATTTTAAAATACTTTGAAGAAATTAAGAATAAATTTTTATATTTTAGTTCTATCTTTTCACTCTTATAATAAATATTTTACATGGTACAATGTTGTTAGCTAAGATGAATATGGATATTAGTTCAGTGAAAAAATTTCTCGACAGAATATTTGCTATCTTTCTACATAGAACTAACCTGTACTCAGAATGTTGCAGACATATATAAAAAAATTCCCAAATTTCTAAATTGATATTTTATAGCAATGCAATGCTTATCAAAGTATTTTTAACAATATGAAGCATACTACCTATGTAAGAGATAATACTTGATTCTAAAAACACAAAGACAAATCATAAATAGTAATTGCCCTCAAGGAGATTGTTTCCTGGTTATCCTTAGTAGAAATGCTAGAAATTGTTTCTAATTGGTTAACTAATACAAACATTTAAGCTTTGAAAAGCAATTTTGACACTGCATTTTTTATCATAGAACTTGAGAATTGAAATGAGTCTAAATTGAATATATTGTAAGCCAACTCTTTCAGGTATGAAAAGTGAATCCCAAAGAAATTGTTTATATTATCACCATTGTGACCACTATTCCTATTACAATCTCATTTTCTGAGTTTCCATTATGTAACATTGACTGATTCTATTCCATAAACAATAATTATTTGTTCTGCAGTGTATATATTATTAATTAATGCATGGAAATATAAAATGTACATCACATTTACTTACTAAAACTTACTTGTTTGTTTAACCTACTTCAACATAATAATCTTCATTTTATGTACATTATGTATAACTGGTCACGTTATAAATTTCTTTTAAATTTTACATTTGATGCTTAGTAGTGAGAATGAATTTTGCAATAGAATACAATCAATTTAATGTGCATTACTGCAATGTATTCTATTATGGCATAAAAAATGAAGAACTTCTATATCCAATTTTATATAAACATTGCAGTCTATCCTGCTTAATTGCTACATGTTTGTTTGTTATCTATTACCTTTCTTATTATAATATATGATACATATAACACCAAGCCACTCAGAGTGTGAAGACCTATTCAGGACACAGAAACTTTTCTACCATGTTATTCTTCTCACTAAACACACTACCATACTCATGGTTCCACTATAACTGCCTACAAATGACAAAACTAAAATGTTTATTTTTAATTGTCATGACCATATGTCTAAAGAAAGATGCTGATTGGTTAAGTCATTTGTCTTGGAGCATGAAGAGATCTTTTTCATCAAATTAGCTCATAGGTTGACCTTTAGGTTAGGCATTCATGCTTCATTCAACAGAGCATGACAAATATTAACATTAGAACATGGTAAACCTCAGTGACTGTTATTAGTCCAATTTTCATGTTGCTGATAAGGACAAAACCGAGACTGGGAAGAAAAAGAGGTTTAATTGGACTTGCAATTCCACATGGCTAGTGAGGCCTCAGAATTAAGACGTGAGGTGAAAGTTACTTCTTACAAGGCAGTGGCAACAGAAAATGAGCAAGAAGCAAAAGCAGAAACATCTGATAAAACCATCAGATCTCCTGAGATTTATTCATTATCATGAGAATAGCATGGGAAAGACAGCCACCCATGATGCAATTGCTTTCAGCTAGGTCCCTCCCACAACACATAGCAATTCTGGGAGATAAAATTGAAGTTGAAATTTGGGTGGGAACACAGCCAAATCATATCAGTGACCTATATATAATAAGTTCATGAGAAAACAGGAAGAACATAGATAGCTGGCAATATGCTATTGTAATGTGTTTCAATGTTACATTTATTGTTTTATAAAAGTAGATGTTAGATGTGGATATTATATTTTACCAATGTAAAGCATCTTTAGCCTAATTCAGTTCTATCAATTAGATGTTCTTTATACTATTGTAGCAACTTGCTTTCTAAGAAGTTTATAATATAATTTTATCATTTTCAAATGTCTTTAGTAGCCATTTGTTTATGAATCCAGAAAAAAGTTTATTGACTATTGTATATCCAGTTTTAGTTTGAATTTCAGTTTGTCTTTCTGTAATTGTATAGCTTACTCACAATAGTAAGTATAGATTATATTTATATTAAATACTAATATTATTTTTTATTTTGGCTTGATAATGTTTTGGTCCCTTGCAATACAAATTATATTGTAATTCCATATCTCTTCTTTGTAGGAATTTAATGCTTTTCAATCAATTTTTGTTATATTTATTAAAGTTTGAGATAGGAGAAAATGAAATCTCAATAGTCATTATTAACAAAGAAAATCCTTCAGGTTGACTCCCACATAAGTAAGAGTTATAGTATAAATAAGATCATGGTAAAATTCATTTAAAGCTGTCTACACTATTTTTCCTAATTTTACTTTGATAGCTATATTTTTAAATATGTTTATTAATAATTATATTTATATACATACATATTTACAATGAATACGTGAAATATATGTGTGTTCATGTGTGTAATATAGATTTGTACATACTTGCATATATATAAGAACTACCAAGCAAAAACATAGAAGGATTTTTAATATAAATAATGGACAAGGAATTTCTCAATGGTAAGTATCAAGAAATGAAAAGGTATAACTTTAAAAACAGTGCAATACTAACTTATTTACATAATGAAAGTATAATAACTGCTAGAAATGAAACAGAATATCAATAGAATATGTAGAAATGTAATATCAAAAAATATCACATAATCACATAGAAAGATTGAAGCATAAATAATTGAGCCATATTTTATTATGCGAAAGCAAAATAACTTTAACTTATCAATATTTATGCCTTGATTTATCATGAACTCATGGTTTTGTAAAGAAATGTTATACAAAAGATTACAAAAAAGTGCTAATATAACTGATGACATAAATATTTTTAATGTTTATATCAAAGAAACTATAACATAAATGTAATAGATAATACAGACCTGCAATAATTATGTCAATCAAAGTAGTAATACTTATTGTATAAATATGGCATTTAAAATAGATAAGACAAATATAAATGCCTTATAACAAAAATAAGCAAAACATACAGAAATTCAAGAACAAGGACTTTTTAATGTTCAATATATTCTTAAAAATATATTTTCACAAGAATAGTTACACTGCATTTTTTTTTTTTTTTTTGAGTCAGGATCTTGCTCTGTCACACACATTTGAGTGCAATGGCCCAATATTTGGCTTTCCTATTTTTTGTAGAGATGGTTTCCCCATGATACCTAGGATGGTGTCTGATTCCTCAGCTCAAGTCATCAGCTCACCTCAGCTTTTCAACGTGCTAAATTGATAAAGAAAATATGCAGGCCAGACGCAGAGCCACTGCATCTGGCCTGCGTATTTTCTTTATCAATTTAGCATAAATGTTTAAAACTCGTAATGGAAAATGATTGTCGCAATTATTATAAATTGTTTTTGGAAACAGAACAAGAACAACATGGCAGGTTCACCATTTTTCCATATGAATTTAGTGCCTCGTAATGATTTAGCTCAAACATAGGTATTTAGTTAAATAAATTACTTGGAAATGTGAATAATAAATATAAAATCTACAAGGATGGTGGTGCTTGTGTCATTTATAAAATTTATGATTATTAAATCTTCTTGCAACATTGATAGTATAATCTGTAGGCTAATACATGAATTGACTAATTATTAATATAATTATAAGGAACACAAATATGTATTTCATTTTTATGAAAAAGAATTATGTTCATTGTCGAAAATATAAAATATCTTTAAAATAAGTGAATTAAGATTATAACCTGTGATAATTATTTTATTTTTTAATAGGAGACAACAAATTATACTTGGAATGAAAACAATCATGAAAAAGAGGCTTCAGTGATGAAAATGCTAGTATGATATTGTGAACATTACTATGACACTAGCTTTGAAAACATAAATGATTATACTTTTGGAAAAATAACTTAAAAACTAGCTGAAATTATTTCAAAATGCTAATAATTATATATGTATTAGAGAAATAATATAAGCAGTTCAAATCTTTCACTTTCAGGATAACTTCTTAGCTAATTATATCAAATAGTCAAGAAACATTTAAGCATAATCTTATTCGACCTGTGTGTGAAAGTAAAAATGGAACTAATTAAATCAACTAAATATAAATATTTTGTAAACACTGTTTTACAATAAAATATTTTAGGCTTTAGGATGGTACATTACTATGAAATATATTTAAAAGTGCAAACATAAATGTTGAGCACTATGTTTTCAAAAGATTAGTTACAAGTACATTGTTATCATTGTAGCTTTGTGTTCTTAATTATGAATTCAATACAAAGCTGTGGATATTTTTTCAAATCTTATTTCCAATTATTTCAGTATAAGCCACTATTTTACTGCTTAAGATACTTGACAGTGTTTTTACTACTTTAATCTATTATGAAAAAAATAGTTTACAGCAGTATTTGGGATGAATCTGCTTGTTTTCTGTCGGGTGTACATGTACTATTTTTGTTCATTTTATGACAGATAACTGAGAGGTTTCTATAAAGGAACAAAAGTACATTGAAGGAAAAAAGAATTTCCAATAACTTCTGAAGTTAATCCACAATAATAAATATAGGCCATGCTTCAACAAATTAAATAAAATGCACCTTTAGCAATGATGAAGTGACTTGTATCAATAAAATCACTTTTAAAGCAATTACAAGTGACAGATCATACTGAAGTTTACATGCAGTTCAAATTAATGAAATCTCAGATAATTTCAAAAGCTATAGTTCTTGATATGGTGAAAAAGTAAAACAATGAATAGATTTTGAAATATTAATGATTTGTGGGAAACATAGAAAAGCTTAGAAAATTACTGACCACACCTATACTTTCATTTTATTAGGGTAAAATTCATTTCTTAAAGTCATTTTCCAAAAGTATTTAGGTATGTCTGAGTATAACACACATGTAATTAATAACCACTTTACGTTTGTATCACAGATACGTGAAATACATTAGCATTTTTATTTATTGGAGTAATTTATATAAATAAAAGTAGTTTTACCTGGCTTAATATTCGATTACATCAAAGTGGTTGGTAACTTTTTATTTTTATATGATAGAAGGATATTTACCTAGTTTGAAATAGTAGAGTAATAGCAAATGAGGTTTTCATTTTTTGTAGGAAAATAATCATGCTGTCCTTCATAACTTTAGTAAAAAAGAACATATTTGTATTCAGGAAAGTAAGAAAGTTATTCAGACAATTTAGCATAGCATCAATATTTTCATTAAATTAGGAATGTTCTAATAATTTACAAACTATAAATTTATATTTGTAATTTCAAATATAAAGGGAATAATTGCCTTTCAATACTGATACATAAAAACATTTCTTTGGAGGTTATTTTTTGTGCACTTGTAGAATATGCTCTGATCTTCATTTGTTTACTTATTGTGTTTTATGTTTTCTTAGTTTTCATTTTATCATCATAATCATAATACCATTATTATTAATGGTAGTAGCAGTATGTTATTTTCAATATCTCTGTGCCTCTGAGCAAAGACTGCATTTCATATTTTAAAAACTAATGTATTCCCTCATTTATATTTATGATGTTAGTTTGTTTAATTTTTTCAATAAACATTTATAGAGCAACTATACTGTAGCAAGTTCTACTCTAGGATTTTATGGAACAAACAGCTGTGTATTCAAGGGGCTTACTTACATTCTAGTTTGAAAAGAGGGATATTTAGTAAAATAAGTAAGTTAAGAAAACCTGTTAGAGAAAACAGCCACTACGGATTAGGCAGAAAATGTGTCAATTGTTATACCAAACACAAAATTACATTAGTTCACTTATGTTTTGGGTTTTTAAATAAATAAATAAGCAGAGAAATTAAAAGACTAAAATATAATATATAACTCTAAATTACTCTGTCCGTTATTTATTCACAAATAATGTCAGTAAGTTTGTCTAAGATATGTAAACAAAATAAAAATAAAAATAATATCAAACACAACAATTGAATTTAACTTTCCACAAAAGCGTATGTATGCCTTCTTTCTTTAGCAAACAATATTTGATGTTTATATTTTGCAAAAAAAGTTTACGTGTAGGGCAACATTTTTGTGGATAAATCAATTTGTCTACATATTAGGTTAATTTTGCATTTGTTATATAATTACAAGTCTAATCACATTATCACACTTAGCTTTTATACACATCAATACGTAAGTATATCTTTATATCTGCCTTTATGTCTGCCTATCTGCTTTCTCAGCTATGTACCTAGCTGTCTACCTACATGCCTATTTAAGAGCTTAGCTTCTGACAATACTGTTTTCTCCAGTACTAATTACTGAGATAAGCATTATAAAAGCAGTGACAAACTAATCAAAAAATTCATCAACAATTTGCATTTGATAATGATGCTTAACAGACCAGGCTGTTTACTGTCCACATTTTGTCTATGAGGCAAAACAACTAAATTATAACTTTGTAACATCTGCTTCCTCTACGGGGCTATTTGTATAGACTTTGACAGATGTGAGAACAGCAAAGAATGGCTCTAACAAATGACACAACTAATAGTGATGTCTTAAAAAAAAAACAAAATCAGCCAATCTGAGTTTATTGAAATGAGCTCCAGACTGAGATTGAGGTGGCAAGCACCTGTTCCTCCAAACTACTGCTTTGGAAAGAGATAATGACTTTAACATTATTATTTTCCAACATGTGAAATATGAAACAAAAACCTGAAATAGTACACCATGGAGTATTGTAACATCACAATATATTTTTCTAAAGGTCTCTCAATTTGTGCAAAATTATGGTGCATTATATTGCCTAGTGAATAGTGAGTGCAGGAATGAAAGAGGCAGAAAAGGATTAGGCTTGTTATCTACTTGTGTATGCATTCAATTGCTTACAAATTCTGTAGACTAAAGTTCTGCACACCAGAATTCAAATGGGCCTTGTACTGCTGCAATTTTCCTATCTCAGTTACAGAAAACTTGTTGAAGCATCCTCTAAATGAGATGATAAAATATAATGAAGACTTAGAAGTGCAAAATCTTCATTGCAACTTTATAAGGCCAGGATTGAAATAAGTTATATTTTTACTTTAAATAATTTCATAAATTTATAGTTTAAATAAAAGCATAGCCTATCTTTTGTTCTGTAGGTTTAAAACACATCTACAAATACTTTGATAAGGCTCTCATGAAGACTTAGAGTCAATGCCCTCCTCTTTTTAAACTAGGCAGGCCTTTGTGACTAGTGGTGCACGATTTCTAAGGCTAGGTTAGAATGTATTGAAAGTGGTGGTGCATGATTTCTAAGGCTAGGTTAGAATATACCTATAGTTTCTACTGGCTTCTCTTGGAACACAAGCTCTGGGAGCCTGCAGCCACCATGTAAGAAGTTCAGCTACACTGAGACTGCCAAGCTGAAGAGGCCATGTGGAGGAAAAGACCCTAGTAGCCTAAGCTAATCCCGACTAAAAGTTTCTAACCTAGGTATCAGCTGTGTGTAAGTTTTCTAGATGACTCTGACCTCAGTCCCTGTATGAATGAAAAACTGAGCAATGACTGGTTAGTTGAGACCAGTCACACTTCTACCTATGATACATGATAACATAAGTGAATATACATATGATTTTGTCATTTTATAAAAGCATTTGAAAGAATGCTACACTTACTGCTGATAAAATCTCTCAGCAAAGAAGAAACAGAAGGAAATGTTCTCTAAATAATACGTGTATTCTGGGTGAAACCTATGGCTATCACCATTTATTAAACTATCTTAATAATGATAGAATTAATATTTTCCAATATTTTTATCTTAATATCAGGATCAAGGCAAAGATTTCCTTTCTGACCACTTCTCTCTAACCTTGTATTTGGGTTTCTGTATATGACAATTATGCACACACACACACATACACACACACACAGAGACACACACACACAAACACAAATCCAGATTGGAAAGAGTTGTTTTGTCCTGGATGACATGATTATCAATGTAAGGAATAAAGAAACATCCTATTAGACCTAATTAATGATATTAGCATATTTATAAGATACAACATCAATAAGCAAACACAAATTGTATTTATATAAGCTACAAGACCAATGGGAAAAGTAAATTCAAGATACCATATACCAACAGATCAAAATACAAAATACAAATTTGACAAAATGTGTTCAACGTGTACTCTTAAGTAAACAACTACTTGAGGGAAGTTTAAAAATATCTAACTAAATGGAGAGATACACCTTGTTAATGGACAGAAAGACTCAGTAATTTTAGGATGTCAATTGTCTCTAAATTGAACTATAAATTCAACACAACCTCAATTGAAATGGTACCAGGGAATATCTGAAATTTGAAAAGTTTATTCAGAAGTTTTTATTAAAAAAGCAAATATTTAGAACTTAAGAAACAAATTTCATATAAAAGAACAAAGTTTAAGACATACTCAAGGCCGGGCGCGGTGGCTCACGCCTGTAATGCCAGCACTTTGGAAGGCCGAGGCGGGTGGATCACGAGGTCAAGAGATCGAGACCATCCTGGTCAACATGGTGAAACCCCGTCTCTACTAAAAATACAAAAATTAGCTGGGCATGGTGGCACGTGCCTATATTCCCAGCTACTCGGGAGGCTGAGGCAGGAGAATTGCTTGAACCCAGGAGGCGGAGGTTGCGGTGAGCTGAGATCGTGCCATTGCACTCCAGCCTGGGTAACAAGAGCAAAACTCCGTCTCAAAAAAAAAAAAAGACATACTCAAGCTTATTTAAAGACTTATTACATAGCTATAGAAGGCTGGACAGTAAGGCATTAGACATGATGACAGACAAATAAATCAATGAGATAGAATAGATGGTATAGAGATTCATGCGCACATGCTTGCACACACACACAGACACACACACAAATATGGGTCACAAATTTAAGGACATAATCTAAAAGAGTACAATTTGTAATATAAAATATAAAAACATATTTTCTAATCTTCATTAGATAGTGATTTCTAAATTACAGACATTAAAAAATTGAGAAGTAATGTTCTGCAAAAGTCTCAGTTAAGTAAATAAAAAGACAAACCAGAGACTTGAAAAAAAATCACTACAAATCACATATCTGATGAAGAAACTGTGTGGAGAATATATAAAGAGCACTCAAAACTCAGTAAAAACAAAATCAAATCAGCCCAATAAAAAATGGGCAACTAGTTCAACAAGAGTATCTCTAAACAAAATACACAACAAATTAACACTTTAAATATTCTCAGTGTAATTAATGGAATGCAGATTGAATAACAATGACACGTCAATATAAATCTAGTAGATTGTCTAACATTTAAGTCTCACCATAAAACTGTTGGAAACAAAGAAAGCATTGAAACTCATACATTGCCAATGAAAATGTTAAATGGTAAAATCACAGTGGAAAGCAGTTTGACAATTTCTTATAAATTTAAACTTACACCAACCATATGACCCAGCTATTCCATTCTCATGTCTTTACCCAAATGTGTTTGAAGCTTAAGTTTGTTTAGAAAAAGTGTATAGAGATGTTTGTAACGGGCTTATTTGTGAAAGGAAAAATCTGGAAACATCCTCTATGTCTATTACTTGGTAATAAATAAACAAATTAAAGTATTTTTATGAAAATCATGCTAATAAATTAGTAAATGAAGGTAGCCAGCCAAAAAGGTACACATTATAAAATTCTATTTACATAAAAGTGTAGAAACTGGAAACTAATTTATACTAGTGTTTGCAATCCAGGAACAACTTTGTCCCCTATGCATGATTTATCAATATCAGGGATATTTTCCGTTGTGATATCTAAGGAATAATATTTGCATTTACAAGCTGGAGGCCAGAGGTGTGGCAGAATACTATATAATGTACAAGATATTATTCAGACAAAAATGTCAGTAGATGCTGCTTCTGTAAAACTCTTATCTATGGTAATAATAAAAAAAGAATCAGTAGTTGCTTGTAGTTACAAAAACAGTTTCAAAGGAGTACAAGGAAATCTGAGGAGCTAATTGCATATTTATTATAGTAATTATGACAATGATTGATTATAGGAGTCTATTCAGATATCAAAAGTTATCAAATTGTGCACTTTTAATGCATGCAGTTTATTACATATCAATATGTCTTAATGTTTAAAGAGCTGCTATACAAATGAAATTTGAGTCTACTCAGAATATTAAATAATATAAAAGAATTTAGAAAAGTGGAAATAGAAGAACAAACAGGATGGAAAAAAACAATAAATAGTAAAATGGCACACCGAAACCCAGCCATAGCTGCAGTTATATTAGATGTAATTATCTAATTGTCTATATTAAACATGTATATTAAAAGTGAGAGATGATTAGAACTGATGAAAAAACAAGACACAACAGGTGATGTACTTTAAAGGTTTAGATAAGTTGGAATTAAAAAAACAAAATGTCATACCATTAAAACAGCATAAGAAGATTGCAATGATCCTGTCAATCTCAAAGGAAACTAAAAGTCAAAGAACATTATTAGGGATAGAGTTAATTGGCCAGGTGTGGTGGTGCAGACCTGTAATCCCAGTAACTTGAGGGACGTAGGTGAGTGGATGCCATGAGCTTGAGAAACATGGTAAAATCCTGTTTGAACAAAAAATACCAAATTTAGCTGAGCATGGTGTCACATACCCATAGTCCCAGCTACTTGGGAGGCTGAGGTGGGAGGATCACTTGAGCCCTTGGAAACGGAGGCTACAGTGAGCCATGTTTATGCTACTACAATTGTGCCTGGTCACAGAGTGAGACCATGAGACCATGTCTAAAAGAGACAGAAAGAGAGAGAGAGAGAGATAATTTATAATTATTTCATAATTATAAAATAATCAATTTATCAAGAAAACATAATGATTAAATTAAGCATATTTCAAATAACTGAATGTATTCCCTCAAAATTAAAATGTTGAAGCTTTAATTTTCAATGTGATGGTATTTGGAAGTGGGAGAGTCTTAGACCAGGTCATGGGGGTGGAGTTGCCATGATAGCATTAGTGACCTTACAAGCAAAGAAAAAGACTAGAATCCTCTCCTTCTCTATCACAGAAGAGTACAAGAGAGTAGCTATCTATAAACCAGAAGGAGGGAACTTACAAACCTCGCAAGCCAGAAGTTTGATTTTGGACTTCCCATCATCCAAAAGTGTGAGAACATAAGTGTTTTTTGTTTAAGCCACCCATTGTATGGCATTTTGTTATAACAACTCAGTCTGACTAAAACATATATACAAAAAATGAGTGAAGTTAACATATATGAAGCTAAATTGAAAGTATGAGGAGAAATCAAAAAATGAATATAGAGATTTGAATTTCTGTTTTCAATTTATATGAAAACTACCTACATACAGAAAATCAGTAGGTACATGGAAGAATTAAAGAACACTATCAACTCCATAAACCCTACTTATTGTTACAGAACTCTCCAAATGATGATTGAAGGATTTATAGTCACTTAAGGCATACATTGTACATTCACCAAAATATTAACATTCTCTTTTCTTAAACAGTATAAAATTTCATAAGATGGAAATATTATAGCATATTTTTTCACCAATACAAAATATGAGTAAAAATAAACAAAATATCCAGAAAACACCTAATATTAAGCAACATACTTTTAAGTTACCAGTAGTTAAATATGAAGTTACAAAATGTTAGAAAATCTTTTCAGTTGTGGGATAATGAGAATACAACTTATCAAAATTCATGGGATATAGCTATAGCAGAACTTACAGGGGATATTTATAGATTTAATATGCTATAATAAGTTAACAATAAAGTAACCTATATTTTCACATTAGTCAGGTGGGAAAAGATATTAAAAAGATGTCCAGAGTAAGTAGATGACAGGAAATTATAAAGACATAGAAGTGAAGGGATTATATAACAAATGATAAAAATAATTAACAAAGCCAAATTTGGATTAAAAAGAAAATCAATAAAATTGTTCAGCCACAAGCTAATGCTAAAAAATCAAAGAGAGGATAGCAGTTATGAAAGTTAAAAGACATCTTTAGAGATCTTACATTAAGGTAAAATGAGGGAATATTGTGATAAACTTTAAATAATGTATGCCAATAAATTTCAAAATCTGAATAAATTGCAAAAAGTCATTGAAAGACAGAAAATGCAAAAACGAAATCAAGAAGAAATATAAATTCTGAATAACCTAATATTCAATAAAAAATTTATATAAAAGTAAAATTTATCATAAAGAAAAATCCAGTCCACATAGCTGCAATAGTAAATTTTACCTAATAATTATAAAAGAAATTATGCCATTTCTATATGAACTCTTTCATAAAGCTGAAGAGCTTTAAGGAAAATTTATGATTTTGGAAGCTTATATTAAAATACAAGGTTGTATAATAGAGTAAGTAGACTATATTGTTGATAAAGATACCAACACCTATGTCCTGAATGGTTTTGCCTAGATTTTCTTCTAGAGTTTTTATGGTGTTAGGTCTTATGTTTAAGTCTTTAATCCATCTGGAGTTAATTTTAGTGTAAGGTGTCAGGAAGGGGTCCAGTTTCTGCTTTCTGCACATGGCTAGCCAGTTTTCCCAACACCATTTATGAAACAGGGACTCCTTTCCCCATTGCTTGTTTTTGTCAGGTTTGTCAAAGATCGGATGGTTGTAGATGTGTTGTGTTGCCTCGGAGGCCTCTGTTCTGTTCCATTGGTCTATATCTCTGTTTTGGT